>JAFBJS010005588.1:208691-219677 GCA_016785265.1 Paraplagusia blochii
CCCCAGCTAATCATTACACTAACTGAACTGTAATATGTGGGTATAGGTCTAGCTATAGAAGCATAGGTAGGCAGATAGGTTGGGAGGTTTGGATGGATGGATAGTTGTAGTAGTTGTAGAACATCAATCCATAGTCTAGTGGAGCAAATGCAGCAACCGTGGTAGCATGGAACAAAGTGAATGCTTTTCTGATACTGCGACAAATGTTCACATCCTTCACAGAGAGTTCAAACCCATTAGCCAATGGGCCGCCTAGAACGGACATTCATTTATATTTAAAAGTTACGCACTGCAGCTCCAACAATACAAACACATCCCTGCACGTCCAAGACTGCTCCTGGGTCGTGAGCGCCCGCTCTGTAGCATCATATACACAGTCACCCAGGCCTGATTTAAGGCCCTGCTAATCACGAGTGGGAATCAGCAGCTGCAATGGGAGACTTGAATATTTCATAGCTTTTTGGAGGACTGTGTCTGTCTGCATGGCTCTGACAAGCTCTTCTGTGGCGGACGTCCTTTATCCACCGTGTCCTCGTACAGTGTTTTGATTTCAACAGAAATCACATCTAAATCACTATAAAAGTGTTACCATAAACATTTACCTTCACAACTCACGGTTGATTTCCTTCTTCCAGTCGAACTGAAGAAAAATGTAAAAAGACAAAAAAAGTGGAACTTCAATGTTGAATGTTGAAAAAAAAAGTGCAAATAAAATAAATCATAGCACAACACTACTAATTTATAAAAACAGGGATTTTATAAATATGATAATCAAAGTAGATGCAGCTTCATTAGCAGTGTCTTCATAACACTGAGTTTGTCTTCTAATGGAAATCTTAGTCTTCTTGTAGGGTTCATTAGAGAGTCACTGACACACAGATTAAAAGTTTAAAGATTAAATTCCTTTTTTTGTCATTGTGATTCACACCATAGCGCACAACGAAATTTGGCCTCTGCAATTTAAAGTGAACAATGGGCAGCTTTGAGCGTGTGTGGGGACGATACCATGCTCAGTGCACCTCAGCGGTAACTTGGCATTAGGGGGATTCGAACCGGGGACCTTGCGGACCCAAGTCTGCTTCCTTAACCACTAAGTCACCAACTGCCACAGTACAGTGTGAACATCCTTGAACAGACAGCAGATACGTATTCTGTGATAGAGAGCACAAAAAAGGTGGTCACTTGCTGTCGAAAAGCACACTGGCAGTGGCTTAGGGTGTGGAACAGGCTGGCTCTACACCTAGTGGTTCCTCAGCAGCACTACGGGCCGCAGCGGCCCCTAAAACACAAGTCAAATTAGGAAAAGTTACGACCAGAAACAAACCTTTTGGACAACTGTTGCAAATACCAAAACCTGGAGGTGAACATCACTGTAAACAGTTTAGTTATATTAGTGTCAGTTTGTGTAAGTGTTGTGTATGTACGCACTGATAAATATATTTCCTAATCAAATATTGTTTTAGTGTTGGCATTTTCACTGTTTCTTGAGGTTAAGAAAGCACAAGGCCCCCGGTTCGAATCCCCCTACTACCAAGTTACCACTGAGGTACCCCACATTACTCACCGGGCGCTGGCTCAGACAGCAGCCCCCTGCCCACTACGGTGATGGGTTGAATGCAGAGGCGTAATATCCCAAAGGATACTCCCGAGGGATTAATAGAGTTAAAAACTAAAAAAATAATAATAATAATAATAATAATAATAATAAAAAATTGTATGTACATTACTGATTGTCTCTCTGTGGACCAGTATCAATCGGCTTACTTACCAGTGACATTCCAAGGCCGGCAGTTGAGGACCACTGCGGTAAAGAATAAATGGTGCTCATAATTCCTGAGGGAATAATAAAGTTCTACCTATCTATATATTTAGGTCGGGGGTCTCAAACCCAAATAAGTTGAGGGTCACCGCGCTCACTATCACTTCACTGAAAGGGCCGCTTTCTTCAATACAAAAAAATGTAATAGAAAATCAGTTTCCCACAGATTCAATGCAATTCAACACTGAACCAGAAGGAGACTGTGGGTGAGGATTTTGAGAACTATAGGATTTACCATAGAATGTGGAGAACAGATCTTTAAACTATTATTATAAATTCAACTTTCACATCAAGGTGTGGGCCGCAAAATATCATGGATGGATAGAATGAATGTTGAAATGTTTGTATTGTTTTTTTGTTTGATTGTTTCTGAACGTCCCCGTGTGTTTACTGTGTTTTCCAGGGCACCAACTTGGCCCGGCAGATCGGCGCCGTCGCCTACACAGAGTGCACCTCCAAGTATTCGGAGAACAGCGTCCGGGACGTTTTTCACGTCACCACGCTGGCGTCCGTGTCCCGCATCCATTGCCCTCAGGTCAAGCGTGCCGCCTCCCGTCGCGTCATTAAGCGAGTTTCCCAGCAGCCTCCTCGGACTGAGATCCATGAGCACCCCGAGCCCATTAGGAAGGACCGGGCCAAAAGCTGCGTCCTCATGTAGGAGCGAGCTGAACTGGCTGTGTGTGTGCGCTTATGGACCTGAAGTGTGCTGCACATGAACTTTATTTATTGGTGAATTCTTGTCAGAGTTTTGCACTTTGCACTGTGGTTTCCTAAAGGAAATGTTCATTCATCTTTAGCAAAAAGTTGTTTTTTTTGGTTTTCCCTAATGGCTGTTTTCTGTTGGGCAGGGATTTTGATGGCAAAAGCTAATTATCTTTAACACTTTGACATAAACAAACACACAAAGGCTGTGGGAGCAAAAGGAACTCGGGGACAGAGGAGACGACAATAGACGTGCGCAAAACAGCCGTTTCTCTCCAGTTGGAGAGTTGACATGAAGAATCTGGACTGAATGACAGACTGGTGGGATGAGATGATGCAGATTTTCTTAAACCACAAGTGCTTTAAATGTTGGAGAAAGAGAAAAAACATCATGGAAACTGAAGCTGTTCTTGTGTATATTCGGAACTGAATGAATCCACACTGGAAGGAAGAGTCATGCTTCATTGTACATGTGATAAGAAAATTACAAATGCTCTATGTAAATGTTTAGTTTGACTGTAATTATATATATACATATATATATATATAAGACAATGCGATTAAATTTAAACTATTTGTGAATTAGGCTCAATAATGTTTTTTTCCCCTGGTACAAAATCATAACTTTTGCTCCTTGAATTATCAACTGTCCTTCTCATCATTAGTCTTTACTGGTGTTATGGTCCTTTTTTTTTTTTTTTCAGACAATCATTCCTTACATCAGACCACCCTGAGATCAGGGGTCTTCGGCAGACCCTCACACAGAGAGTGTGTCTTCTGTTTATTCCTGAAATAGAAACACTAACAGCAGGAAGATGGAATTGGTGCCATTTTTAAGTAGAAATGGAAAAATATGCAAAAAGTTTAACTGGAAATTATTTACATTGATTTGAAGAACGTTTTAAGTGTCCCATGTTATAACCTCAATCTTGTCCTTAACAATATTCAGTCAACACCAAGACAGGAGGTGGAGTTGACAGACTTAAGGATTCTGAGGTTCTCTTTAGCAGTGACAAGGATGGACAGGACAGACAGGAAGGTTTGGAGAAAAAGCTACAGAAGCCAGATTGCAGACATGTTCGGAGGAGGGACAGTGGACATATTGGTAGAAGAATGATCCTAGAGATGGAGCTACCAGGTAGGAGACACAAAGGAGATTGATGGATGCAGTGAGGGAGGACATGGAGGTAGTTGGAGAGAGAGTAGAAGATACAGAGGACAGGGGGAGATGGAAAAGGGTGATTTGTTGTGGCAACCCCTGAAAAAAGGACTAGATGAATGTTGAAGATGAAGAAGATTACATACACAGGTCTCATCATTAAAAAGGAATGAGGTGCTAAAAGCATTAAAGGGATTATGTAAAAATGGACAGGGATCATCTGTTTAGTCCACAGAAACATTAATCCATTACACAAACCATCATTCTAAAAAAAAAACAGCTTTTTCTTTTAAACATTTAGTTTTTTGTTAATTTTTGTTCCTTGCTTCAAGGGAACAGAGAAAAACATTGGTGCATGAAACTTCACCATCCTTTTAAGTTTCTGTTGAATAATGTCAGAGTAGTTAAGCCTTCATTTCAGAATGACCTAAATATAAGGAGCAGTAAAATGATCACAGAGTATTTAAAATGTCATCTTGCAAAGTTTTATGTCTAGCTGTGTGATGAACACACCGTATAGCTGTAGCTGTGTTTATATCATCTCTTTAAAGCGACCTGTCCTGATCTGTCCTCCTCTCTGTGGACACAACCTCACTGGAGTGATTGTGTTTTACCCAGAATCTGATTCAACTGTCCACAGCACAGAGGGAAACACTTTCTCTACCTGAACACTTGCCATTTCTTTCACAAAACCAATCCAAATGCCTCGACTCCATGTGCAGGCATCTGATATTCACGCTGAATATTTCAGATCTCCGTCAACCCTTTTGCATTTGCCGCTCATATTACAAACGGCAAGTTGATCTCCTGAACAGGTCCACGAGACTCACAGAATGACCTTCGGCTGGTTTTCCCCGCGGCGACGCACTGACTCAGCGAGCAACAGCAATGTGACATTTGACGGCTTCGATGCCATGTTTACAAGGCCTGGAGCTGCAGGTCACTCCAGGAGCCGTAGGCAGAGAGGAACTGTAGTCGAGAGAAGGAAGAGAGAGGACGTCTGCACAACTGGGGCCACTGTAATCTGGCGATATCGACAGCAAAGGAAAAGCATTTAGTCGTGATAGTAAATTATGGTTGTATATTCTGTAATATTTTTTTTCCTATTTATGGGCATGTAAACAATACAAGATGCATCATTGGAACTGAACCAGACTTCAATTTATACACAGATGCAGGCGCTGATGAGGAAACAAAAACACAGTTTTCAGTGAAACTCTAAACTCCTGCTCTGGAGCATGAGTCCAAATAATAACTGGAATAAAATCCTGGCCTTAAATGAATATTTATTAAAAGAATTAATAGCAATTGTTTTTTTTCCTTTATCTTCAGATATGTATGGCAAGCCTTTCATATGGAAACCTCAGTTTGAACCATTGAATCTGAAACAACAAAAGCTTAATGTTGTAGTAGATGATCTCATGGGCCCATTATAATTGCATTGTGGGCCTAATTTGGGCCCCCGGGCCTTAGTTTGACACATGCACTATAGTATTGAATCCAGATATTTTCTTCCTTTGAGAGGTATTAAAGTATTAATGACTTTCACACATCATTTATGAGGGAAAAAAAAGGGAATTTTCCTGCTTACATCATTCCTAAGCCACATCGCAGAACACAATATTGTAATACTTTCTCTACGTATTCTATTTTTTAATGCTGAAACCAGAGATTCAGAAAGTGACCTTGTCGAGAAAATAGCGTAATCTGATAAAGCTGGTGAAAAGTAGGTTATTTTACCCTTTAGATTTTGAAATGTAGTTCTCTATGCAGCTTATAGACTTTCTCCCGAGGCATTTCCTGCTACTTAAATCAAGTCGTCTTTGATATTTGGTCTAAATTTCTTTTAACCTTCATAGTTCAATAATTCTGTACAATTTATCGGGGCCAAAGACTCCCTGCTTGGTCGAAGCTTATAGATGAGAATTTTATTCTCATATTACCTTTTGGCGGATAAAGTTGCTTCTTTAGGTAAAATGTATTTTTCTCAACATTTTTAAGATTGGATATTTTTCATCTTAAATTAGAGCAAAACATTTAAAGCTTTGCTTAAATATTTTTTTATGCAAAGCTCAACAGAGACACACCAACTCTCAGCCTAGGGCCCCTGTAGTGTCACTCCGTTATGCATCTGACGTCTGAAATTAAACAGGGATTCGTTTTTTTAGAAATCTTCCATTATTGGCTGACAGTGAAGAGACAGAATCAAATAGTAAGGACTAGTAAATGTCTCTCATTGATATAGAGCCGTGGGATTTTGAAGGCCACTCAATACCTTTATAGCTTTGCCAATCAAAAACTCTTACTGCACAGTAATAAGCAGCACAATACAATATAAACAGCTTCAGCCCCGCCATCAAAGGCAATTTGGAGTTGGGGAGTTCACAGCTCAATATCTTCTTGGCACAGAATAACTGGCTAAAAGATCCAGGGATCAAACCATAAACCAGTGACTAAGTACTACAGGCAGATATTTGGAATAGGAGAACCTCTAATCCACTGGTGCAACAATGCAAGTGATTTGAGCAAAGTCAAGGGGTATTGACTAAGGTATAAGAGACCAAGTCCAGGAGACAGAAAGTGGAGGGGGAAATATGATGATGGTGAAGGTATTGGTGCGCAAAGTATTGTGCTTTTCATTAAGAATCCATCTACACAAGCCACTTGTACATACAATACAAGGAGCCACCAGGAAATGCAAAAATCAGATCTTCATCTCCTTCCAGCTTGTAGTTTTTTCAGTGGTTGTCCAAACCATCTCAATCTGTCTTCTCTAGCTTTTTCTCCAAACCTTCCTGTCTGTGTTGTCCTTCTACTCATATCATGATATCCTGATCCTGTCCATCCTTGTCTCTCCTAAAGAGAACCTCAGCATCTTTACCTCGTTCACCTCCAGCTCTGTCTTCTGTCTTCTACCTATTCCTAGTGTCTCTAATCCATCCATCATGGCTGGTCTGACAACTGTCCTGTAAAACTGTCCCTTCACCTTAGCTGACTCTCTTCCATCACAAATACAGTCCTCTATTCTTCTCCTCTCTCCCACAGTCTCCACTGCTCTGAACAGTTGATTCTATCTAAACTCTCAGCTACAAGGTTCTCTTCTAGCTGTTGCCTACTCTCACTACAGATCACAATGTCATCACTGTCCCTGAAGACTAGAGACTCCTGTCGGACCACATCCGTCATAGCAAACAAGAAGGGGCTCAGGGCTAAAGTTTTCTGTCCACTGTTGTACTGTTCTTATACAGATCCTGCACCACTCTAACATACTTAACTGCCACTCCTGACTTAATCCGCTGCTCTGTCTTTACTCTCTTCTTTTCTCTTCTTTTCTCACCTCCATCATCACCTTGAACATCACCATGCTAGGCTGTTTGGCTACACTCTCACCAGCCAAAGCTTTACAGTCTCTAATCTCCCTCAGATTACCTCTTATACACAGAATATAATCTACCGTTTCGAAAGGTAGCTTTTCTTTGGCAAATCCACCACTGCCTGTCCTTCCAAGTTTTCCTTCCCCTTAATGAACATTAAAGTCTGCTCCAATCACAACTCTCTCCCCTGTGGGGATGCTCTCTGTCACCCACTCCAGCTTGTCTCAGAACTTTTCCTTTTCTTCCAACTCACAGCCTACCTGCGAGGCATGAATAACAACGGCAATCAGATGATTGGCTAAAATATTAGATTGACGCTCCCTTGGTTACACTTTGGGAATTGAGTCATGTTTCAGTGACGAACTGGCAGGTGGTTCTGGTTCTGTAAGTTGTCAGTGAAGCGCAGGTGAAGGTCCAGAGGAGAAACAACACACAGCAGCCTCTCGGAAATGACCAGGGCTGAATCAGCAAACACTTTAATTACCATCAGCACAGTGATGCAGCGGTGAATACCAGCGCCTCACAGCATGACGGTCCCTGGATCGAATCCCAGAACACTTTTTGGGTGGGTTTTTATTGATGTGGACAGACTGGGGGTCTGGAAGGTTCCAGGTTCTAATCCACCAACCAAGTTAGCACTGAGGTTCACTGAGCATGGCACTGTCCCCACTCACTTTGGTGATGGGTCAAATACAGAGGTCACATTCTGTTGTGTCCAGTGGTGTGGATCACTATGTCACAATGACAAGGAGTTTGCTTTTTCCTGACAAATAGTATGAATGTGTAGGTTCTCAGACATCACGGTCATTCAATGCAAAATGAATTACTTCGAAGGGACATAGTTGGTGTCTTGAAGACATTTCATCTCTCAACGATTTTTGGAGAAAGACATGTGGCACACAAAAATAGTGGCATGGTGATTTATAATAACACATTACATTTATACCATGAACTTTATATTGGTCAAATTAGCCAGTTGATCTGGAAATGATATACAACAGTGCTTCCCAATCTTTTTCTGTTACACCCCCCCAAGCAAGAAGAAAACAATTAGTGCCCCCCCTCCCCACCACCCACTCTCCACCGCAACTATAAATAACAGCATTTGTCTATAAAATAGTTCTAGGTACACCTCTGAATAACATAGTATCCTTGTTAACATAAAGAAAACAAAAAGATAGATATAGTTCAACTTACAAAGATGTGCAATTACACCTTATTGTAGAACGGCGGGAAAAAAAAGCATGTTCCCCAGGGTCACCCGCGCCCCCCTCAGCATCGCACCTGTCTCTTATACACATCTGGAGTCCATTTCCCGGGCTGTAAGTGAGGCCTGGAACATCTACGTGGACTATGGTCTGACGTCCTCAAAGTTGAAGTCTTGTCTTTTAGACAAATTACCTTGTCTCTTGTGTCCTCTGAGGACAGGATGAGATGCTGAGTTGAGTTAGGAGCTTGGTCCTGGAACAGACTACGCTGCTGATCTGAAGGTTCTCCCATCATCTCAGCAGGTCATGTTGTTCCATGTCTGTCTCTTATACACATCTAGATGTGTATAAGAGACAGACTCCAAGGTCTCCACCAAGGACGTGGTGGAAACTGTCTCAGAATTAGGTCCATCGTCTCCTCAGAGGGAAGTGAAGGACACTCTTGTCTTGCACTGTCGTCGGTGGTGGTGGTGGTGGTGTAGAACCAGGCCACTGTAATGAACTAAAGGTCCATTTCACCTGCTCTGAGTCTGTCTCTTATACACATCTGAAAGATAGATATAGTTCAACTTACAAAGATGTGCAATTACACTTTATTGTAGAACGGTGGGAAAAAAAAGCATGTTCCCCAGGGTCACACGCGCCCCCCTCAGCATCGCCCGCCCCACACTTTGAGAACCCCTAATATACAAGAATGTAGTAGTGAAATATTTGGGGCTAAAATGTTGTTGGAGTTTGCAACACTTTCTGGTTACCATTCAATTTATTTTTACTATGTGACTGGTGTTTTCCCAGGTTTGGTGGATGATTGGAGTGTCACTAAGGGAAATATAAGAGAAAAGAAGAGGAGAGAGTAGAAAAGAAAGAAATGGTAAACAATAGAAGGGACTTTAGATTGAGATTTTAGAAGCATTACTGACAGTTGGTACAAATCAGTTTCCCCTTTCCATCAGTGATTAGACACAGTCAGTAGGTCGATCAGTGTCAAGTTTTTGAATGAAGTCTGTCCAAACTTGAAAAAGGCCTAAGCCATGACCAGGGTGAAGTAATCAACTCAGATATGATGAATCTTCAGATCTTGCTTTTAATTCAGTTTAAGACTCATTCATTAGGTTGAAAACCTTACAATAAAGAAAAGAAAACAAATGCATTGTCGTCATGTATATGATTGAACAGCCATTAAACAAACAATGTGTGGCAACATATCACGCTAAGCTAACACATGGTTGATGCCAACAGACACTACTAAACCCTTCACTGAAAAATCAAAAGCCAAACCATAAAAGCCAATAAACAAACTCACCAGTAGCGTCATTTCCTTTTTTTTCAGCACTCACAGCTCTTAACATTACACCATCAAGCTGTGCTCCTCTGCCAAACACATTCAATACGAAAAAGGAAGCCCATCAACCTACTTCCCTTTATACAAGAACTTCAAAGTAAAAGGTTTTTTTTTTGTTTTTTTTTTCTTAACAAATTATCAGGCTGCTCTTCAAAATAAAAGTCTCTTACAGGGTTTGGCAGCACAATCAGCCTTAGTGCAGCCGTCATACCCTACCTACATAAATGCAAATCACACTAACCAGAAAACAACAAGGAAATCACAGTAGGGACTGAGCAAACTGTTGTCCCCGGGTCAGACACCTGGGACAGTATATTGTCATGAGCCTACAAACATATCAATGTAATCTGTGATTGTATGTAAATAAAACTCCAGCCTCAGCCAGAAATCTTTGCCTCAATGAGTAAAAAGTACGGGGAAAAAAGACATTTCTCCATTTGAGTCACAAAACTACCAATGAGAATTGGGTGGTAAAAAAAAAGGCACCAAAGAAAAGAAAGACTTCAGTGAGCACAGCAAAGAAAGCCGTCAATCTCCTGAAACCCTCTGTGGACGTCTGCAGAGAGAAAACTCAAATTGAGAACATGGAGAGAAATAACTGAAAACTTCTGACCTGCATTTTACTTGATAGTGATGTGTTTGTTTTCTACTGTAACCCTCTGTTTTAAATAACTGCTGACACACACAGTGCATTAATATATTGACATCTTTTGTAGACACACTGAGTCATGGGAAAAAACTTCTTTTAACACAAAAGTTCATTGGGGCTGTCTTTTTTTGCTATGCTATACTGACTATACTATACTATACTTTCTATCATATCAATGAAGGTTTTCAGTCCAGGTCATGGTCAAGGTAAAAGAGTTTCGTTAGGCAACTGGACATTCAGTTTTTTGGAAACGTTTCTCCTCTCATCCAAGAGGCTTCTTCAGTTCTAACTGTTAGTGTGGAGTAACAGAAGTTCTATCCTGTGAGTGAGGATGAAGGGGTGTTTCAGGTCCCTCCTGTTGGGTGGACCTGGGGACACCTGTGAAGTGTGGTATCAGTGGTTGGGTGGGTATTGATGGGTCGTTACTGTCATTGTGGGAGTGGTTTTGGTCACACGGCTTGTTATTATGTGAAACTGGTTGATGAGACTGGAATCTTTTGGGTATTGTTCCCAAAAGGGCTTTGTAGGTGAGTGAAAGGTTATGTCTCAAACCACCACCTCTGTTGAGGGATGGTTTTTCCAGGTTGACAAAAATGTCTTCTTTAACACGTCTCTCAAACCAACTGTCTTCTCTGGCCAAGATCCGAACATCTTGGTCCTTAAAAGTGTGGTTGGTGGCCTTCAAGTGAACGGCTGAATCCTGACCTGAGGTCCTAACCCTTCTATGTTGGAT
>JAFBJS010005588.1:244716-335286 GCA_016785265.1 Paraplagusia blochii
CTCCTTCTTCTTCCACCTTCACCCACATCAGCCTGTCTGACACTGGTTTCACCTCCACCTCATTCCTGTCTTAGTCTTCCCTGATGATCAGACCTACTCCATTCCTCCAACCATCTGATCTATGGTCCAATAACTTCTAATCTCCTCCAATATCTCTAGTCCTGCTGTCCTTCCACCCTGTCTCTTATACACATCTAGATGTGTATAAGAGACAGGTGTTCAGCTGTGTTGCCTTGATCCTTTTCAACAGATATAGATCCACGTGATTCCTCTGACTTTACACTATCCCTATGAGAAGAATCACACTGGGTGTTAGGAATGTGAGAGCTCTCTAACACCCCGTGTGGCTCCGCTTGGTTAATGTGTATGTAGCAAAGTTGAGAATCCACTATTTGTGGGACTGCAGAGAGATGAGGACTTTCTTTGTCAAATTTGGACTCTTTATTGGGAGTGAGAGCACTGCTGGGAATACTGGAGAGAACCTCAGCTGCACAGCCCTGATTTGAACAAGTAACAGGCATCAATCTGTCTCTTATACACATCTAGATGTGTATAAGAGACAGCATGCTGCACAATAATCTCCAGCTGCTTATTCATCCACATAGCCGTTAATGAGGACAGTATTGGACGAGGGGACAACACAATGTCAGAGTATTAGAAGGGATTTTGATAACAAAAGAGACAGAAGAGACAAGGCTTTTCCCTCCATACGGGGTTTGTTTTTAAAAACATACTTTTAGTCAAGAGTAAAGTTCAAGTGCAAGGATTACGCACAAAGGCAGCGGAATAACAGAAAAATCTCAAATGTCATCAAATGCCAAGCACTTTCTAAACCTGTGGGTGAGAAACTTTAACACAGAGTCAAAATAGAGTTGGCGTATTAGATAAGTGAGAGAGCCAGAAGATGGAAGGAGACAGAAAACAAGAATTGTCTCTAGGACAGCGTTTCCTCCAATGGAAATTAAAAGAATAATAAATAAATTAAATGCAATTTGGAAAGTTGCTGAGAGTGACATATTCTACCCAGCAAGGTAGTCCGTTATCCAGTAGCTGACAGTACGTTAAGAACGTAAGTAATGTGGCTGCCCTCTATGGGTCGCAATATAACAGTGCATTATGAGGCAGCAGAGGACAAAGAATTTATTTTTTTAAATTCAGATTCAGAAAACTTTATGACAGGTGATAAATGTAACACCATTTTTGTTAGTTTTTAAAAAATGATCTAAATAGTTTCCGACGACAACTACTGTAGATTCTGTTACTTTGTAATAATTTTGCTTTCATGTGATGGAGTTGGGATACGGAGGAAGTTGACGTCTCATTCTTGTATATGTTATCTCCTCAGTAATAGTTACATTTTTTTAACATATTGTATTTTAATATTAGTCCTATGATCCCTGTCAAATCATGTTATAACAAAACCACCATATCTCACTACTGTAATAAAAAAAATCTAGTATTTCAATAGTATTGATTTTCTTTTTGGACTTTTTGAAGAATCTGGCAAATCTCAAAAGGATCAGTCCTCTTTTCTGTGCAGTACTATTTATATATATATATATATCTATATATATATAAAAAACGTTGAGTTAATATACCTGGGTCACAAGAACATCACTTGAAAATTCTGATGACTCCATGGAAACAGTGTTTGGATTTGCAGGAACATCACCTGCAGAAACAATACAATCAAATTTCTTTGCGTCTCACTGCTTTAGAAGATTTGTTTGGAAATAATCTTATTCCATGTGAAAATACTGAGTAAGCATTGCTCAGCAGATGCCACAATGTTTCAAAGGCAACATCTCTACTCACATTCTTCTGGCGTGCCAAACAGATCCACAGACGCTTGACTGGGGTCGACATAGTCCGGACTTTGACAAGAAGGTGATGGTCCTAAGTCTTCTGAGACCTCAGGAGTGACACACACATACTCATTCCCACCACTTTCACTACAGTCACCCTGCTCCTGAGCCGCGGCAACTGGAAAAGAGGACTTTCCCAGAAACTGAGACAAACTCGGCAACTCTTCTTTGGATTCACCAGCATCAGACTCTGATGAAGACTCCACTATTTGAATACTCTTCTTCTTCTTCTTCTTCTGCCTCGGATTGCTCATTACAGATGAACTAGAACTTTGTGATGACCTGTCACAGTTGCTTGACTTGGTTTCCTTTGCCATTTGCACATCTTGTGTCACAAGACCATCAGGGGTTAGAGAGTCTGCAGCCGAGATGTGTTCAGCTGTGTTGCCTTGATCCTTTTCAACAGATATAGATCCACGTGATTCCTCTGACTTTACACTATCCCTATGAGAAGAATCACACTGGGTGTTAGGAATGTGAGAGCTCTCTAACACCCCGTGTGGCTCCGCTTGGTTAATGTGTATGTAGCAAAGTTGAGAATCCACTATTTGTGGGACTGCAGAGAGATGAGGACTTTCTTTGTCAAATTTGGACTCTTTATTGGGAGTGAGAGCACTGCTGGGAATACTGGAGAGAACCTCAGCTGCACAGCCCTGATTTGAACAAGTAACAGGCATCAATGGATCAGCCGCCACTTGGTCTTGCATCACTGTGGGTTTTCTATCCAGCAGAGATGAGTTGGACGGAGGAATCACATCCTCAGACAGTGAATTTCCATCATGTAGTAAGGTGTCCTGCTCATGTGAAGGTTCTTCCGCTTCTTCTTCTTCAGCAAAAGAATCACGTGCAATCAGTTGATCTGAGGAGCGACTTTTCTTAATGGCTGCGCAACCAAGATGAAAGGATTTCCTTTTTGTGGCCTTGAAACTCTTTAGTAGTAACTGTGTGTCCACTTCGCTGTCGTTCTTTTCCTCGTTTTCAGTCACCTCACATCCAGTGTCACAAACAAACTCCCCAGACTTAACAACCTCTGATAAGTCACCGCTTGCTTTGTTGGTTTCAAATGTCGGATGCACAACAGTTACATCAGATGGACTTGCAGAGGTTGGTACCACAACAACATCGCCAGCAGCCTTGAGTTCTACGAGTGCCTCAGTGTGCACTGGCACTTCAGCAACAGGCTTCTGTTCTGGGTAAGAACTTGGCTGACTGGACTCCATGAGTTCAATTCCTCCTAAATCTTGATTATAAACACATCCATTTCTTTTGGACATATTCATCATACTCATGTCCAGATTAGTGGGTGCTTCACCTTTACCTTCTGTTGGTGGATTCTCAGACACTTGAAGATTTTCAGCCACACTAGTTTTTAACTTTGCGTTTCCCTGAACTTTTGAAACTTCAGTTGCAAATAGCTGAAGTCTTCTGCTTCTCCTTGTACTCCTAATGATGGTTGTTTCTTGGTCATCACTACTGGGATAGTTTTCAATTTGTACCTGAACTTGTTCTGACCTCAATTTTATTTTCGAATTTGATTCCGCATTCTGTACTCCAACCAAAACCAGAGGTTTTGCAACTCGAGACTGAGCGTTTTTGCCTTTTTTTCTGTCCGTTTTCTTGTGCTGAGATGTTTCCAACTCTGTTTCATCTTGTTCTTGTAAATCACTGTCAACATGCTGCAGGGCGTTATTTGTGTTAGCCTTTGAGACTTGTTTGGAACCAGAAACAGTGGCAATGTCCTCTTCTTTGCTTTTATTTTCCTTAATTTCTGCCCTTTTCTGTAAGATTTCCCCACATGAGTCAATGTCATTTTCCTCAACTTCTTCGATCTGTTCTGCTTCTTCAATAATGTCACTGTTGGAGTCCCTTATCTCTTCTGTTACTGACTTCATTGAGCATGAGTCACCTTGATCTTCATCCTCAGATCCTGTTTTCAGTTCTACTGCTGTCAATGCTTCATCACCAGCAGGAGGCAGAGGACAGATAAGTCTTCTTTCCCTCCTTCTCTTGTAGACGGCTCCAAAGACCTGCTCTTCAAGGGCCCTGGAACGATCTTCTCTCTTCATGTCACTAATCTGTAGGTTCACATCTATTGTTGAAGAAGAAGAAGCGCTGTCAGAGTCATTCTTCATGTCATCTTCCTGCGACTCCAAACTTTCTTCAGTGGGAACTTTCAGAAGCCACTCTGCAACTTTTTGAAAACTTTTCTTCCGTTTCTCCTGATGGACCATGTCAGAGTCTACGTTTTTTTTCCTCTTTTTTCTTAAGGACTTTATTGGGGATTGATTTTCAGTCTCAGCAGGAACTTCTATTTGATTAGGAGATGTCTCCGTTAGTTTACCTGACATACTTTTTCCTTTAGTGTTGGCCGTAGCCTCATCCTTAGCATCAATTATGTCAGTTCCCATTTGCTCCAAATTGTCTGGTGAGCTCTGCAATTTCTTTTCAAAAGTAGGTGGAGCGTCACCAAGACCACTGTCCAGGCCTTCATTTTCTGCTGTCAAAGGACTCGAGTCTTCAATGTTCATGAGCCTAGCAAATCCATTCTGAGCTGAAATTTTCAACAAAAACAAAAATAATGCATTTCTAAAAATAATACAATAAGAAAAATTGTGGACTACAAAACATGTTTCTGATTTCCACATGACAAAAATGTAAACACTTATTTTGATTATTTACAACTATCTAATTGTTTTTAGCAAATTTAAAACTTTCAAGTTTCCTAAATTAAGACCAAATTTAAAAAAATATCAAACATGCCTACAGTTTAGGGCTTGCTAATGGCGATGATATATTTGTGAATGTAAGTAAATTAATTAAGTCTTTAGTTAATTAGTAAACGTTGGCTTCTGTGAAAACAATGTAAATTACATTAAATTAATTGTTTGCATATTGTATGTTTTAAACTGAAAATTAAATAAGACATTAAGACACAAAAACAGACTGAGATTTTACCAGCTAGAGTCGAAGAGCAGGACATGGGAAGTTCATCACATTCTGCACTTTCAGAGACAGGTGTATCTCCTGATACCTCACTAATGGGATGTGAAGCACCTTCAGCATCTGAGACACTGTGTAGAAAATAAAAATAACACTAATGATATGGTGAACAACAGGGAATACAGTTAATGGTGTTTATTTTTTACCTTGATTGTTTTTGTGGCATACGCGTTCCAGTGAAGTCTGAAAAAGGAAAAGAGTTGAACTTTCCTATGAAAAAGCAGATCATTGAAATGTATTGAAATAGTGAGAGATTTGATCTCACAGTTTGTTCCTGTGTCCTGTTCATATCCCTGGATCATATCCTGCAGTCCAGCAACAAGTTGCTTAAAACCAGAGCTTTCTTGCAAACTCCTGCAAATTTAAAAAGACTTTATTACCCTTTTATGCTGTATGGTTTATCGTATATAGTTATGTACAGTATATAAAATATAAAGGTTTTTAAAATAATACATTTTAGCACCTTTTAGTTATTGTGTTTTTACAAACTGGGCATTTGCTCTTGTTTTCTTTCGAGTTGTCCAAAAGTTTGAGGATACAAAATCTGAAAAAAAATGTAACACACATCCCATTTATTTTATATTCAGATAGAGCACAAAAAAATAGAGAGATATGCATCTTATACACATTTAGACAGACAGATGTTCTTTACTTGCAAAACTGATGGTCACACTTGGTTGACACTGGCTCTGTGAATAAATCCAAGCTGTGTACAAAAAGCAAAGAGAATTTACTTAGATTACGATCATAGCAACATGACTTTTTTTGGTATTATAAGTATTCAAGGACTCACCATATGGGGCACTGCATTGTCTCCCATAATGCTGCAATCCCCTTTTTGACATCAGCAGCTTTTGGGCTTTTCATGTTAATTATTCTAAGAAGGACAACCTGCATGTTACGCATACATTCACAGCAAGACAACACATTTAGAAAGAGGGGTTAAACAATTTAAAAAAGGGTTGTAATAAAAAGATGAAATCTAAGAAACATATTTAATATGAGTGGCATTGAAGACAAACTGAGTTTACACATTGATACAGTTCTTAACTTCAGGTGACATTGCAGAAATAGAATTAATAAATAAATCCCAATGCTTATTTGTCAAGATTCCATGTTGCTAGCTCGTGAAGTGATTAAATAATAGTCGTGGCGAATTGATGGTATATACACGAGTCAACAATGGAGGGACAACTGTGCAGTGTTACATGACCACGTAAACTAAGCTGTAATATACACTGTAATGTACGGACAAATAAATAAAATCTGTTTCGAAACATTTACCTTGTGTTTTGTAAAACTTGAAACGGTCACCGGAAAAACACACCACCTTCAGTTTTCCCGCAACTATGATCTTCTTCGGCTTTACATATGGAAGGTAGTTGTCATTAACGTTACAGTGCCACCTATCGTACGTCGGGGAAAGTTGTGTTGTCTTCTTTAACTATCGATATTTAAATTATGCTAGCGCAGTAGTTAATATTAAAATAATCTAAAACATTTTTTTGAAGTTAGAATAAACTTAAGAACCTTAGTTCAAACTAAAAACTGAACGGCTTTCATGTGGCTCTGCATTGTAATTTTGGTTTTTACCATGATTTCAGTAGCTCCTGAATGCCCCACAACTTACCACGTGATACCTTTCGACGTCATACGTAAACAACAATAAGGAAGAGAAGAGGCGTGCACAAATGAACAGTCATGCCAAACTAAATCTGCGTTGATTTGTTATTTTCGGCATTTAAGCATCGTTAAAACCGTGTAGTACATCTAAGATCCGTATACATATATGTGAGTATGCTAATACATTACGCGCAGACGGATGTGAGGCTACTAGCCGTTAGCATAGCTTTTACTTCTATGTTGGTGTCCGTTAACTGCTCGTTAAATCATTTCAGATTTTGTGTTGCAGTATTTATTAGGTTTACAAATTTTAAGTTAAGCTTAAAAAGTGTTTGAACTGGTAAATATTTCTCAAAAAATATTAGTTGTTGACTAAAGCCCTTACTGTCACTTAAGCTCTGAGCACCGAAGAATTTTGTGGATGCTAATAAAGTAATTGTTAATATGGTCACTTATGTGCTGTATGCTTAACAAGCTGGTTTGGGATTCTTGATATAAAAGCTAATACGCAAAGTTTTAACAGTAAGGATAGTAAGGTAGCTGTTCACGTTCAACGCATCTAGCTTTCGTATCACAGTATTCATTAGGTTTATGTTTGGTTTCCCATCAGATGGCAATGGAAGGCTCAAAGTCATCGAGCACAACCATGCAGGTCAGTTTTGTTTGTCAACGTTGCTGCCAGCCCCTTAAACTGGACACGTCGTTTAATGTGCTCGACCGAGTCACCATCCAAGAGCTGATTGGTACGCGATGTAGCTTTGTTTGTATGTTATTATCTTTGTACTTACATAGCCATAGCCTCAGATTTGACAGATTTTCATTTCTCTAGCTCCGGTGGTCACTGTCACTCCTAGCAAACAGACAGACAGCAGTGTGGGAGATACGGCACAAGAGGTAAATAAAAGAAAAAAATCCTTGACTGCAGCATAAAAAATAATGTTCATTTCTTCAGGCAACTATTATTACTGTGCCTAGTTGTATGATTTAGTCTGATTTAACCTCTCACCCAAGGAAACATTCGAAGAAAACAAGCCAGATGGAGTCTCAAGGAAATACATCCCTCCTGCTCGGTAAACACTGTCCTTTTTTCAGATAACAGAAGTCTGATCCTCTCAATCATCTTGTATATATTTTAACTTGCAACTTTTGCTTTGCAGTATGATGTCCACAGAGAGTGCCAACAGTTTCACCTTGATTGGGGAAGCATCAGATGGAGGCACAATGGAAAATCTAAGTCGTAGGTTAAAGGTATGACTTAATTCTATACCTGCACCAGTCACAGTTCTCCCCTTAATTTGTTGTGAGGATCAGGAGAATAGATGTTGTTATTCACTCTATGATTTCAGGTGACGAGCGATCTGTTCGACATCATGTCCGGTCAGACCGATGTCGACCATCCGTTGTGTGAAGAATGTACCGATACGTTACTGGATCATCTGGACACACAGCTCAATATCACCGAGAATGAATGTCAGAATTACAAGTAAGACAGACCTTTGTGCTAAATTACCATGGATTTCAGTTTAGCAGACAATGATTTCCATAAAGTTGTATCAAAGAAAATGTGTAGGAAGTAAATCATGTAATAATAAACACAAGTAATCTACAAACGACAAATACATGTCATTTATATTGTAGAAAGAAGTCATTCATTGATGATTCATACATCTGCTTATCCATTGCCGTGTAGCAAGGGCTGCAGTCTCCATCACTGCCACCCAAATCATCCTGCACCATATTGTCAGTGTTTCTGTGGGTGGTGAGTCCACTGGAAGTTATGTGGGTCTTAACGGTGCTATGATCAGTGTACCTGGCAGCTGGTGGATTAGACCCAGGAACCTTTGAGACCCATGTGTGCTTCCTTCATTTCTATGCCAGTGGTCCCCAACCACTGGGCCAGGGACCAGTACCGGTCCGTGGGTGAATTGGTGCCGGGCTGCAGAGAAATACTGTTTCTTTTGGGCCCCATCTGTCTATAACTTCCACTTGATCCATACCCATATCAACAAAAGAACT
Source organism: Paraplagusia blochii (assembly GCA_016785265.1). Lineage (NCBI taxonomy): Eukaryota > Metazoa > Chordata > Actinopteri > Pleuronectiformes > Cynoglossidae > Paraplagusia > Paraplagusia blochii. The sequence continues at coordinate 253,221 of JAFBJS010005588.1, forward strand.
GAACAATAAAATGGCTAGGATTCAATCATCAATAATGCAACTATATTTGATTAGGAAATATTTTCTCAGTGAAGATAACAACAATAAACTCAAAATGAGTCAGAGATTGATACTAGAATCTAACTTTTTATACTGGTCTGGTAGGCGAAAGAAAATATTGTTAAATGTAGTTAAAAAATATTTCAGAACATTGGGAATTAAATTTAATTGGGGGGTATTTATCTGCCAAAACTTAACGATCGGTCCATAAAAATAGTACAAGATATTTAACCGGTTCGTGGCGCAATGAAAGCTGGGGAACACTGCTCTAGGTCACCACTGCTGGCGGAAGTGGTGGCCTACAAATTATGTTTTCTTTAGTAGTAGTAGTAGTGGTAGCTTCAATTTGGTATTTCAGTATTGATAATGTCTAAATATGTTATGTTACATTTGTAAATCTGATTGTGACTATATTTTCAGGCAGTGCCTAGAACTGCTGTGCCACCTGCAGGTGGAGGAAGAAGAGACCCTGATGGCAGAGCTGGAGCAGCTAAAGGAGGAGGAGGGCGCTCTGGTGGAGGAACTTGAAGCTGTGGAAGAACAAAGAGCTGCCATGGCCCAAGACTTGGCTCAGAGCCGGATCCACTCACAGCAGCTGGACACGGAGGAGCTACAGTGAGTAGTCACGTCAGCCTTGGGTGAAGTTATTTAAAAAACCTTTGCAACTATGAATATTTATCTGTCTTGTTCGTAAGGCATCAGAAGGAATACAGTGAATTTAAGCGACAGCAGCTAGAGCTGGATGATGAGCTGAAGAGCGTCGACAACCAGATGCGTTACTGCCAGATTCAGCTTGACCGTCTGAAAAAGACCAACGTCTTCAATGCCACATTTCATATCTGGTAAACCAGCATCATATACTATATAGAGTCAAATAACCTTTAACAAGACTTGGACTAGTTACAGTTGAAAGAGGATGAAAAAAAATCACAATAATTGGACAAAACATAAACATAAGTATTAGGGATGATTTTTAATAGTACAAAAGAATGCCAGATTAATTGGATAAGCAATTACTCCTTTTGGTTACAGTCAATATATTACATAGCAAACAAAAACAAGCTGGTTTTATGTTTTTAGACTTTATTTCAGTCTCTTCATTTTGTTTGTGGTTTGGGGATAATTCCAAGACAGCCTTATTTCACACCTTTAACTTTAAGCAAGTTCTATGACGTGTAACTCACCCAAACTGAAATGTTGATTTCCTGTCACAGGCACAGTGGTCAGTTTGGAACCATCAATAACTTCCGTCTGGGTCGACTTCCCAGTGTTCCTGTGGAATGGAATGAGATCAACGCAGCATGGGGACAGACCGTGTTGCTGCTCCATGCCCTCGCCAGTAAAATGGGGCTGCGTTTTCAAAGGTATAACCAGACTTATTTGACGGATGACTGATCAGGACTGGATCAGTGATTAGCTTTGTTTAGCTTTTCTTTCTCTTCCCGCCAGGTATCGCCTCGTTCCATATGGAAACCACTCGTACCTAGAATCATTGTCAGATAAGTCAAAGGTAATACACTCAGTACACTGGTGTAGTACTCAGTATTCAATCATTTTTTTAAAACATATCATTTTTTGTGTGTATTTCTGTTCAGGAACTTCCTCTCTACTGCTCTGGCGGCTTAAGGTTCTTTTGGGACAATAAGTTTGACCATGCCATGGTTGCCTTCTTAGACTGTGTCCAGCAGTTTAAAGAAGAGGTAGAAAAAGGGGACACTGGCTTCTGCCTTCCTTACAGGTCAGAAAGTTATTTCATATCATGTTGCAAGATAAAATCTTCTTAAATCTATTATTGAAGTGCTGAATTGTAAATACAGATTTTGATGACTTTCAAGTGTCATAGGGACATTCAAGAATATACTAATGCCTGGTACATTTGTACAAAGGTACATTTGTTTGGGCGAATGTGAACCAATGTTATTTTGTGTCTTAGGATGGACGTGGAGAAGGGCAAGATCGAGGACACAGGAGGCAGCGGCGGCTCCTACTCCATTAAAACTCAGTTCAACTCAGAGGAGCAATGGACCAAAGCCCTGAAGTTCATGCTCACCAATCTTAAGTGGGGTCTGGCCTGGGTGACATCACAGTTCTACAACAGATAGACAAGACTCCTCCAGTCAACTGGTAGACTTAAGTTTGCTGACTAAGAATATGAGTCAGATCCTCAATGGCATATGGGCCGAATGTTCACTGCAACATTCACATGGAATGTAAGCTGTAAATGTAACCCATGCTGCTCATTGCAAGTTTGTCGTGACAGTAATATTGAAAAGAGAAGTAATTTCAAATATATGAAAAAGTTTACCCTTCAATTAAATTTGTTTTTAGTCAGTATTTTTTAACCTTGAATGTTGTTAACTATCGCTAAAAGTAAAAGATGTGTGTTTGGAGGTGGACTTGGACTAGGAAGTGGACAAATGAATACCGGTCAACTCCTGCCTTGAAGGTCAGTACTGACGTAGTACAAGCAACTGTATTTTAAATACTATTGTAAAATGAAAAACAAACATTGAATTTACCAAATATAACAATTTCATGGCAAACTGATTTTACCCAATCATAGCTGCTCATGCAGAACATATTAGACATATTGCTATGTATCTATGCTAGATACATAGCGTTTTTAATGCTATGTATCTAAGCAGCACCTGTTATATATAATCAGGATTTTTCAAATAAAAAAGAAAATGTTGCTTCAGAGAAAATCTAAGAAATTAAGAAAATCTGCACTTGATAAATACAGTCTGGTATATACAGAGATTTTTCATCCTTTGCACTGACCTTCACTGAATGGGGCACTGGGCATGAGATAGTAAACACTTAAGGTTGTAAAAAAAAAAAAGAAATTAATAAAAATGAAAAAAGTGTTTATATATGCTTATTCTAATAGTTTTTTTTCCTCTAAGGCCTCCGTTTATTTTAAAACAATTAAAGCTTAAAACATTTTAGTGAGTGGATACATATTTATTTAAAACTCTACATTTCTGGCAAATATCCTTCCTGTCACTTCAGCTCTCAGCATTGATCGTAATGTGGATGCTAATAACAGAATTGTGAATAAGGTCACTGACATGTTCAAACGCTGTTAAGCTTTTTATCATGTAGAAAATATTAGAATGCTTCAGTACGTTTTGCTGACATTTAGAGAAAATGTCAGTTTTAACTATAATGGCATTTCTAAATTAAACACATAATTAGGGACTTGTTTCAACCAGTCAGGATCACTTCTCAACAGCCATGTAATGAAAGTTATCCAGGTTTTATGTCAGAAATTAAATTTTTACATAAGTGGATATAAATAATAAATTAAATATAACACCAACTAATGTATTAAATGTTATATAATTTTTTTTTTCTCATTGACCGAGTCAGCTTTTAAGGTAAGAAAAATCCTTACAGTCACGAACGAGTGAACAATGTATCACCAGAACCTACCGATGTAGTCCAGTAGATGGAACCAAAGCTGTGTCACACAAAGGCCTGCAAGATTGCTCGTCCAGGCTGCACTAAAATATCAAAAAACAATAGAATAACGCTATAAAGAATGTAGTTGAGTTTTCTGAGAGATTATACTTTACTTACATTCTTTATGTTTGGAAAAAAATGGTGGGTGAAAATTAAGAAATAACCATGATTCTGGAGGGAAAACCTCAAAAAGCTCGAATGCAGTTTGAGGACATCCAAACAAAACACACCATTTATAAGTGATAAGACCTTCATTGCACAACAAATTATAACATTACCCAAAAATATTGACACCACTTGAGGCTTAGTTATACCTGGTCCTATAGAGAATTTGTGGTTTTTAGCAGAGGAAACCTTCCACTCCACAGCCACTAAACCATAGATTTAACTGCCAGTGATTTTTTTTTTTCAAATTGCAGTTTCCACTGGTGGTTTTTGGTTTTTCCAAGCAAAATGACACCAGTTAATACTGACATGATCTGCTGTTTGATACATTCAAAACTAACCACTACAAACTGACAAGAGCGTAAGGATATATACTGTATATTAAATATTCAAAATCACATGATTTCAGTAGTTTTTAATGGGCAAACATTATGAAAATAATACACATGTTTGAAGCAAATGGTGCGGGGGTGAGTGTGAGTGAACTTGGATTCTGTACTGCAAACACAACAGTTCTTAATGGCAAATACACACATATCTTATTTATCAGTGTAGCAGAAGTGGACATTTTATGACAAAATCCCTGGGAAAAAAAATAACATCTTCAGAATCATTTCTACATATTTACAACCACAAATAATTATTAATTATTGTCTTGTGACAGTAGAGACCTGCACATGATTCGTCACACTCCCAGAAAAGTCCATTGTTTTTGTTTTTTTTTGTTCAGTAGCATCACTCCTTCCCTCTGTATGTGATGTTTGTAAAGGTCGACGTGGCTCCTTTGTACAGAGGATTGTGTCCCTGTTGGTGAGACAAACACAAGGTCCTGAGTTAATGTCAGTTAGCTGAGGAGTTTGTAGAGAGCTACTAAAGTCAGCCATGCCTGCTGTATCTACAAGAGAGCAGCTGTACAAAGACAATCAGATTTGTAACCTGAAAAAACAAAATTTCCAAGAAATTAGCCAGCCAACAAGCTAAATTTGATATTAAATATTTGAGATGTGAAACAAAAGTTTGTTTCTAAGTGTTGTTCAGTTGTACTACCTCCATGCCCTGTCTCACTGGATCCATAAATCTCATCTTTGGCCTTCCTACCTGGTAGCTCCATCTCTAGGATCATTCTTCTACCAATATAACCACTGTCCCTCCTCTGAACATGTCCAAACCATCTCAATCTGGCGTCTCTAGCTTTCATTTTTTTAGCATTTCAATCTGTCTTCTCTATTTTTTTTCTCTGTTTGTGTTGTACCTCTAATCATCTCATTCCTGATCCTGTCCATCCTTGTCTATCAAAAAGAGAACTCCTCCACCTCCAGCTCTGCCTCCTGTCTTCTACCTATTCCTAGTGTCTCTAATCCATCCATCATGGTTGGTCTCACCACTGTCCTGTAAACCTTTCCCTTCACCTTAGCTGACTCTCTTCTATCTCAAATCACTCCAGAGACCCTTCTCCAGTTGTCCCATCCTGCTTGTTCTCTATTCTTCTCCTCTCTTCCACAGTCTCCACTGCTCTGAACAGTTCAGTATCTAAACTCCTCCACCTTCTCCACCTCAGCTCCTTGTAACCTCAGCCATTCCACTGTTCACCCTTTCATTCACACAAATATACTCTGTCTCGCTACGACTGACCTTCATTCCTCTTCTCTCCAGTGCAAACCTCCACCTCTCTAGGTTCTCTTCTAGTTGTTGCCTGCTCTCACTGCAGATCACATTGTTATCTGTAAACATCATGGTCCATGGAGACTCCTGTCTGACCTCATCAGTCAAAATGTTTATCACTTAAGCAAACAAGAAGAGGCTCAGGGCCGATCACTGATGCAGTTTCACCTCCACTTTGAATCTATCTAACATACTTCTCTGCCACTCCTGACTTCCTCATACAAAACCACAATTCCTTCCTTGGAACTCTGTCTTAGGCCTTTTCCAAATTTACTAAAACACAACGCAGCTCTTTTGACCCTCTCTGTACTTCTCCATCAATAAAAATCATAAATCTTACTTATAAATACTTATAAGTTATACTTGTGGTAGCTAAAATATTATATATGTAATTTGCTTACATTTTTAAGAGTCATCCTAAAACTACTGTGAATCACTTTTGTGCTCGGGGCTATCAGATCTGGGCGGGTCTTGATGCCACACAGAGGCCTTTTACCACTAAAAGGCTAATTAGCCTGAGCCGGTGTTTATCCAGCCCTTCCGTTTGATGCCTTTTGTTCTACTGGGACTAACAGCATGTCGCAAAAATAATAATAAAACACAGAAACATGCTCATACACACAAACCACACAGACGCACACACACACTTTTGTTGTTTAAGTGTCCATATCCCTGGCCAGCATTCCACTATTAGTCAATGCAACGATGACCAGAACAAATCATGAAGTGAATTATAATTCCGCCTTAGGCTACAACCACTAACCGTGTCCCACTTGGCACGAGCGCGTTCTTCCTCAAATCTAGCAAACTCCCGTCTGTCATGGATGGTGACCAGCAGTTTCCAGATAAGCAGAGCGGCCAGGCCAAGGAACAAGATGGCTCCAGCCACTGACAAAAGAACCACCAAAATGTCTGGACCTTTGGGACATTCTGAATGGAAATGATTAAAGAAGGAAGTTACAAAAATGGGTGAAGCAGACAGTTGTAGGTCACAAAACGTTACAAAAAGGGAAGTTTGATCAAATGCTGCTGTTTCCAAGTGGTCTCAAAATGTCATTCACTCACATGGACATTTATCATTTGCTTCTAATATATAACACTGGGACTTTTGGTGCATTTTCTTGGAAAAAATAACATGAATGATGGGTGTCTGTGTCTGACGTGCAGGAGGGAACAACAGATCTGCTTTATTCCTATTCTGTTTCTAAAGAAATAATCAATTCCATCACCTTTGCCGTATCATACTGTACCATAACTACATTATAATAGAAGAGGTACTGTGAAATATACATTTAAGTACGTAATTTTCCAAAAACAAACCGCTGTGTGCATAAAATATCTCTTTCATTCGGCATTGATTGGAAATCTTTTCTTAGCCAACAGTACAAATATACTGACCTAAACCAGTTTTTTTCTTAATATAGTGAACTGAAGTGAACTGAAGTATATTGGCATGCACATTTGTGTGTACACAGTACAACTAAGTCAGCTACATAGAAACATGGGTGAACTTTTATGGCCAACATCAAAGCCTTACTCCTCTTCCTCTCTTCTCCTTCCGACTTCCTTGTATTTCCTGCTTTGATCCCTTCTTTCCCCCCTTTTGATCCTCAGGAGAGTCGATAAGATGTCAGGCCGGTGTGCAGCAATCATTAGAAATTTTCTTGAGCCAGGTTTGTGGAAAGGTTAATTTTTACTACTTTTTCCTTAATTTTTTCTTTTTTTTTTCCCTTTGCTCCGTCCTCACGGGGATATGTGTAGTCAGCAGGTTCCTTGGGGAGCTGGGCTGCTATTAACAACCCCCCTTGACACAGTGGGGTGCAGCATGTTCAGGGCAAATATTTGGTGTGCTTCCCTGCAACTCGGTTGTATCTTAATTAGACACACACTTTGATTAAAAGCAGACCCTGGGACAGGAGTTTCTCTGCAGGCCCTTGTGGTCATTAAAGGATGTTTTACTGCACTATACACTTTCTATTTGGCCACTAACAAGCAGATGAAGCATAGAGTGACAACTTGTATGTGGGTACGGAATGGAACAAAGTACTGGTGTCTACAAAACTAGTGAACTGCATACAATAGTTATTAGTTATCAGGAATACACAGTCAATGATTATAATATAACGATGAATGATATATATATATAAAAAATATCATGCTATTGTGAAACTGTTACAAACGGCTGCTACTTTTATGTGTTGTGGTTCCTCTTTGTTTGGTGTTTAATGCTGGGCCAGTGGTGCATAGTTGTTTTATAAGTACTTTTCACAAGAACAAGCAGAAAAAAAACCAAACCACCATGTACAACAAAGCACCCCACTACTAATGTCCGGACATTCCCGGGAAAAAATAAACCAGAAACACTGAACGTGTCACTGGGGAGGTTAGCATTGTGAAGATCCTGTAATTGTATTTGACTGTTCATTTGTAGTAAATCTTTTCTTTAGGCAACCTAATTATGAATATAGTTGGAGACACATATCAAATCCTGGCCAGAATGCCTTTTAAAAATGTTATTTTATGCCATATAAATTCAATTTCTAAGCAGTTTTTTAGTCTCTGCGACTAATATGATTGTCATTTAATTCTGTTCACTTATAGCTAAATAAATTCTGTCACATTCTGTTAGTTAAGTCAGACTTAACCTAGTTAGTCAAGACATTATTAGTCAAGTCAGGCCATACCTGGCTCTTGGAGGACGAACAGGATGGACTTGCCGCTGGAGTCCTCATAATACTGGAAACGCTCTACGCAGTCATCCTCATCTTTGTAGGTGCAGTTCACCGCGTTTGAATCATGGAGAACTGTAAGGAAATCAAAGCTTTGGATCACTTTATTCATTTTAGGAAAACATTTTGTAAAGATAAACATCCTAAACCTGGTCGTTGAAGATAGAAGCATCCAAGTCTTACTGACAAAATATGACACTTTCTAAGGCCCCGACAATAAAAAGCAGGAGTGGGTAAATGAAGGCCTGGGAGCTAGATCAGGGATTCCTAACCTTTTTGGCACCAAGGCCCAATTTTTTCAGCGTCGAGTGACCTGGGACCCTTAATTATAGAAGTTTAAAATTTCACGGCCCTCTAGGGGGCGCTTGCGGTCCAATGGTTCAGAATCCCTGAGCTAGATGCAGCCCATTTGACTTTTTAATCCAGCCTGCCAAAGATAAGGGACATAAACACCTATCTTCAACATTACATCCTTCACCTCTTGACCATTTCCTGTACTTTGGGTTCTTTCATGTCCTCTTCTAGTTCATGCCCTTCCTCTTGTTTTTACTACCATGTGATTATGTACATCCCCTCCTCTTCCTTCTGCCTCTGTGATTACCTGGTCTTTTTCTAGTGTCACCCACATCTTATAATCTTCCCACCTTTTGTAAATATATTCATGGTCTCAACAGTCTTCCCTCCTCTGTTTTTTTTATCACTCTTTTGTTTTTGTGTTTATGTAAAACTGACTTAGTTACTAGTAACTTGGTTACTACTGATCTTCTCAACTAATACTTTTAAATTTGGCCTAATCTCTGGAAATCTACATTATGCGTCCTTTATTTGCCTTTGCATTTTGTTTCAACTGGAATAACCCTGAAGAATAGCTCTTTTAGTCAACATGCCAAAATCCACTATTGAACTTCTGAAATCCATTTGTCATTGCCACAATGTGGTTTAGAACTGGCACTGGTTTTCCCTTTATGCTGTAATATAAAGTTAGCAAAACAAGCACACTGTTTTCCAATTCAACCCAGAGTTTAACTATGTTCTATGTCTTCGTTACGTTTATCATTTAGGGCTGGAGCTATTTGATTCATAGCCATAACCTTTGCTGCTACAGTTCAAGTGTATGGTCATCTACAGTAAACTCTAGCAATCACAGCACCAACAAAGTAACGTGAAGTTATACCGATTTCATCCACAAGTACAATCTCGTCCTTGCAGATTCGAGAGCAGGTGTTGTCTTCAAAAAGTCTTCCTCTCTTGAAGTGTTTGCACTCCACACACTCCCTTTCAGAAACACAAATAACAACCTCATCAAATTAAGTTGATGACGACAGAAAGGTAAATTTGCAACAGCTGATCTGTTGTATAGCCTTACTTCTTCATGGTGCAGGCATCAGGACAGGTAGGGCACTTGTCACATGTGGCCCCGTAAGCCCCAGGCTGGGTGCATTCACAGGCCCCACACACACACTGGCCCCTCCCACTGCACAGCAAACCTAGACTGGACATGCAGGTGTCAGTGCGCCTGGAACAGTTACAGTTCTCTCCCTGCCAGTCAGGATCACACTGGCAGAAACCACAGTTACAGATGCCGTGCCCTGGAACCCAAGATAGGAATGTGACACAAATCATCATAACCGGACCTTCATCAATTATTTCACACAATACCTTAATACCAAAATATCAAAAATATTGGATGTTTCTGTCCTTTGTATAAATACATATACACAAAACCAATTAGCTAACCATCTTTCCATCTATCTATCTATAAATCTGTTTATATATATATATCTATAAATATATATATATACATATATACAGATAGATAGATAGATAGATAGATAGATAGATAGATAGATAGATAGATAGATAGATTTTATTTTCATTACATTAGAACACATTTGGCAGACACTTTTATCCAAAGCTTTGGGATACTTACAATTACTAACAATAACTAATATACCTGTAACTTAAACACTAAAACCATAATAAAAATATAAATATAATTTAAGAGCCATGTGTTAGAACAGTGACATATAGGTCAACAGCCAATCAGAGAGCGGAAATACAAAGATTAACTACGCTACTCACTAATACTCACACCTAATGTTAACTTACTGCATGTAAAGCCTGCTCTTAACCTAACATTAAGTTACATGTCTTTCTCAGCAGAAAACCAGTAGTCAGTGTCATCGTGTACTGCACATGGTGGCACATTAAATGTACTTCCCCTTAAACTTTTAACCTTCTTACAGAAAAAGAAACCATCTAACCAGGCAGAGTATTCCCAGCTCTCACAAAGATGGTTCCACATCATTTAGTATTAAAACTGACAGGGTCATATTAGGTTACAAAGCAGGAATCAAACTTTCAATTTTAAAATCTGACATTGATTGTCACTAGTGGTGAGCACAGCAGCCATTTTCTTTGGAGGCCAGGATTCCCAAAATATCTGAGCTTTTGCAGATCTTGGAAAACATAGGATGTTTTCTTCCAAGAGAACAAATGTGTAGGTTTTGGCGTTGTTTGAATTGTCATTTGTGTTACCGCAAAGCTGTTACCAAACCCTTGTGTATTTGCCCTCAACAATCGCCTTGAGTGCAAACACTTTTTTGAGTTTTCATTACTTGTCCAGGTCATTTCTAAGTCACAAATGCTCAAATAAAATTTGGATTGGAGCAGCTCCACGACGGTGTTTACTGTACATCCACACACATGTTCCAAATACATTTTTCTCTGCGGCTTTGTCCGCCTTGATGTTTGACCGCTTACACTGGAAAGCAGAAGTTAGAAGAGCTGAAGCCATTGTGCCTGTGGTGTCTGGAGGGCATTTATTTTGGGTTTCATGATTCATTGTGTGTGAGCAAATTTGTATGCACGGGGTTGTTGTTATTCTGCTTATCCATGTGTGTGTGGCTGTGTGTGTGTTCACACCAACAGGAGGGTGACACTTTGGGAACACTCTGTGGCCTGAAGCTGCAAAACAATGGCCAGATAAACAATAGGATGTAAAGCTGCTCGGAAGAGTCTGACTGGGCGCAAGATGATGCATGAACACAGTTCCATTACCACCAGACCACAAGATCACTAGCTTTTAATTAGGCAATTCTGTGGAGACCAAGAATGAATCAGGTATTTCAAGGCAGCAGACCATATTCTACATACAGAACATTTCAGTTCTCTCCCACTAGGCTCTGTTCTGACCAAACATGGGTTTATTTTTAGCATTATTACAACGCACCATCCAGTGAGTAAGCACAGAGGTATTTTAATGTTAATCTATGGCCTTTTGGGAATAGAGCAACACATTGGACTGTGAGAGCAGCGCAGCGTGGGGGTGAGGCACACGTCTAACAGTGTGAGGAAACATGGGGCCAGATTCACGATCAGTGCCAAAACCATGACATGGTGTAATTCACACTGATCGAGTAAAACACCCACAATGCAATGTCATTAATTGTGTCGTAAGTTTGTAATTAAGACGTTAAATGAGGACATTTCAAAATAAGTAATAAACTAGTGACGATTATGGAGGAGCGGAAAATGTAACAAACAAAAATGTTTGTGTAAATTTTGGCCCCAGAGCATCATAATATGGTGTCTTATCCACACAGGGTACAAATTTCATTCTTGTAACCACTGTCTACCAGTTAACTCCTAACAATTGAGTAACAATTGGTTTTGGTAGCTCGGTAGGACACCGCATTAGACAACCAGTCCTATGAGTAATAGGTGCACATTAATGCATAGTGGAAACTCAAAGCTGGTTCTGTACATTGTACGCCTAAGAGGGGTCACCAAGTTGGCCAGAATTCACAACGTTTCTGGACTAACACCACAGGAGCTTGTGTCTCAGACCCCCAGGACCGGATCTGGTCTGCAGTGTTATTATATTTGGCAATACTTTATCAAATAAATCCTTTTGACAGGCAGGAGTTGTTGTATTAGTGGTGTTTGCATTATGTCATAGCACATAAATTTTGATTTTTGTTTTTTAGTTGTTGCCCTCTTTTCCTGTAAGCCCGACAAAAAAGTCTGCAGAGGCTACATGAGTTCATAATATTAAGCTCTGCTTGTTCCTGATTAAGTAATAGACAAAATTAAAGTTTGATTTTATTTGAAAAAAATGAACACTATATTTTTAGAGAGAGGAAACATGCAAATGTATCAGTTTCTTAAAATGCGTTTAAATATTAAGTGAAATGTAAATAGAATCATCAATTGTTGGCATGGTTTATTTTAGTCTCAGGTTGTTTTCAATAATCACTGCCCTGCAGATGAAAAACAGGCCACAGACATATCATGCATGGTGAAAAAAAAAGTCTAAATCTTAGCCACATGTGGGACTTGTTGAATGGTGAGCCACAATGTTGCAGCTTGTTGTGAACTAAAACAAACAACATTTAAATGTCATGCATGAAGGCATTAATCCAAATTTGGTGGGCTGGACTAGGAGGCCAAATGGGCCAGATTAAGTCCCCAGGCCATAGTTTGACAATGTCTGCTTTACTATTTCTGTGTGTACTAGCCTTTGACTGTTTATCTTTACTCAGACTGGGGAGCAATAATTTTATGCTACCCATACAAAGTGAACAATACCTGGACCACTAACCACCACATGCACAGAAACAGTCACACACACACATTCATTCTACCCAGTTTATTGTGAATGGAGCCAATGTCCTGGGGTGAGGGGAGTGGTGTTTTACTCAGATGAGGTGGGTGGCATGTTAGTGTGGTGAGGTGGCTGGCAGCAAAGTAAATATAATATAAAAGGAAAGATTTTTAACAGTGTAACATGAAAGGCCTCGCAACCATTTTATATATGCTGTATCAGTCGACTGACTAACTACGGTCTGACTTATCACATGAGTCAAAAGACTTGGGTAAAAACTGTAACATCGTACTCACCTGAGCAGAGTTCCCCTTTGTAGCGGAGACAGTTGAAGTCGTCGCACTCGCACAACTTGCCCCAAATTTTTCCAAAGTCACTGCTGTGACAAACACACTGGCCGCACACACAGTCTCCACGGCCACTACAAATGGACTGTGGCCCTCCCGCACTTGCGGGTCCACTGCAGCGGTCCTGCTCCATGGTACTGTAGTCGCCATCTGCACACTCACAGTGTGGGCCCAGGCGACCTGGGTGGCAGAGGCAGATGCCACACTCGTAAGTGCCATTGCCATGGTAACATTTCTGGCTGTCGGGCTGGGCTTTGGCTTGGCACTTGCAGTCACACTCGAAGGTGACAGTGACAGACAGGGTGTCCTTAAAACCCACCGGCTTAATGATGAAAGTTTTCTTCTTCTGTTTGGGGCAACCACGAGCTCTGGCCTCCACACTGAAGGAAACCTAAAAAAATTACAAATAAGGATGATATGTAATATGAATCCATAATGATTTTCAAAAATAAGGCCTTATTAACTTTTTCCTGTCATTTTAATATCATCAAGTTTTTATAAGATTGTGTATTTTTTTCACTTTTATAGGTTTTCCAAAGACTGGGTTACAGCACTCATGTGGGTCAAAAGAGATTTTTTTTTCGGTCCATCATTTCATTGGTCATTGAGTTCATTTTTGCTGGTTCACTGTACTGTAATTTGTTGTTTATAACTTGAGTCACACTAATTGTTCAGATATCACACAGTCACCAATAAAATATTGTCATTAATGTTCATTATTGAGCAGTTCCATAGTATAACGGTTAGCATGCCTGCCTTATAAACAGAGAGCAGAGAATCCAGCGTTCGATTTGAAGATTGTCGCTTGTCACAGACTGCCTGTTAACACCAGTTAAACAAATGCTGCTGATGACACAATGATTTCCTGTTCTTAATGAATGCTGCCCTCTTACTGTATTATTAAACTTGAATCAAACTTAAATGCATCCACAAAGTCATTAAGTCTTTGTGATGGCGCTGGGGGAGAAGCAGCCTTCCAGTCGCTCTGCAGGACGATTTTTTTTCCGTAATTTCCAGAAGGATACTTCTGAAGGGTTTAATAAAGTTCTATCTATCTCTATCTATCAAAGCCTGGATCGGGCAGAGACAATGAAGAGCATAGAGAGACGGATTAAATGATTGAGATGGCTAGGGAGTGAGCCATCTCACAGGACACAGATATAACTTTAGGAAGTCATTGTCTCAATATCATGCAACTGTTGTGCAAGAACAATTTAATGCACTATTATATCCATTTAAAAATTTAAAGGGTCATTCTGTAGTCTTTATTTCTACTTATTTAGAAAAAAAAGTAACTTAACTATTTAAGTTCCTTTTCTTTCTCAAAAAAGAAAAAAAAACTGTTTTGGTCATATTTACTTATTTAAAGTTTTTTTCAAGTGAACCTATTTTGTTTTGGAGTTGTCCATTTTCAAAGAGCTCACTCTTCAAATGCAAATAGAGTTCAAATTGATTGCAGGCAACATGAGGGATGATGTAAAGGAACTTTAAAGGAGCAAATCCCTCCCTGTAGGCCATGGGTAAGTTACCCTGATTAAGGAGAATGTATATAATGCCTTCATAAGAGGTCTGATGTCATTTACAAAACATAAAGTATTTAAGTGACTTCCTTGTTCTGTTTTTGATCTGATCACTCACCCAAACAGAACAAAGATGTGTTGGAGGAATGGCCTCCATATGTATTTGGTGAATGTTCAATTCAACATTACGTCTAAAACTGGTAATTGTCCAAAAAGTGGGCAGTTACTACATGTGTTCAAATGTGTTGCCATATATGGAAGAAAAAAGCAGAGGCAGAAGAGAAACAAGTGTGTGGAGGCCAACTATGTCACCTGGAGTGAGGAGAGAACAAGAAAAAGAGCCAAGTAAGCTGTGATAGAGGAAAAAATGCAAAAAAAGGGGCAAGATCCTCTGCAGCTATTTGCTTTAAATGGCAGAAAGGGCAGTATAAATAAAGTATGATTTGAAATCATCTGTTTTACAAAAAAAAGTTCACAGATGGCACTTGTTTCCATCATGTAAAAGGGGGAGGGAGGTTACAGAACATGTTGATAGCAGCCAAGAGGAATGGAAAGAGGAAAACACAAGACAAAAAAACATTGTAGAAAATAAGAAATGTTATTTTGGGACTCTTAACTTGATTTGTCTGACCTCTTATGTTCCTGTAAATGACTGAATAGTCCTAGTTAATACAGTTTCAGACAAAAACAAATATGTAACAGTGTCTTTTTTGGCAATAACGGTTGATTCTTGCTATTTGATTAAATACTTTAGTCTCAATGCTTCAATAACTATGAGTAAAGAAAATATAGTTGATTTAAACTGAAACAGTACTCACCGTGTCTCCTATTTTTAATCCTGAGCAGGACTTGAGACCTGGGATAAGCTCCCCATTCAAACATGTGGCATTAAAGGACAGCAACAGCTCCTCTGGAACATCTTGGAGTTCAAGTTCTACCTTGGAACGGATTTTCTGACAAAACCAATTAAAAAAAAACAATAAATAAATTCTAATATACTTTCAACAGAAAGGCCCATTATATGTAGTCTCTTATTGTACCACAGGAGCCTAGATAAAATACTCCAAAAAATATACAAAATGTAAAATTTTTGAAATACATTTATTCTAATTTCCTATCCCTACTACTTATGCAGCACAGTGTAATTGGAGAACTTCCTTCTCTAATTGCAGGCCCATTATGTGCTCAATTGTCTATAGTGGTAGAACATTAAAGTGACCACATTTAAACACAGCTGTAAAAACAGCACTGATTTAAAACTCTAAGAGTTCATTCACCACTTGTCTGTATTAAATAATAAATACAAGCTACAGAGAGCAGCCAGGAGCAGCCTACGTTTGGTCAGCTTCGTACTGACTGGACTGAGGTCATGACTCAGACAGGGTGTGTGTCAACAAACACATGTCAGTTCCTTAAACTGTCTGGATTTTTCTCTTTGTGTGTGTGTGTGAGAGCGTGTAATTGCCAGTGGTTGACACACTTACAGCATAGGCCTTGAGAATGAGCTGGATGACATTGCCCGAATCATTGGACAGTGTTCCCACTGTGGTGCCCGGAATCAGCTCACTGTAGTTCTACAAGGCATTGATGACACAGGGTATGAGATTTATAAGGAAGGAAAAAATGTTTTCATCTGTCTAGTAGTAGTGTAATGTATGGCTTTATCTATCTATCTATCTATCTATCTATCTATCTATCTATCTATCTATCTATCTATCTATCTATCTATCTATCTATCTATCTATCTATCTATCTATCTATCCATCCATCCATCCATCCATCCATCTAGTTTGTACAATTCCACAAGTTAAAGAATTGTAAATAAACAAAGATTTTCATATCAGTGAATGTGCAGTTCTACAAAACCGAATGTGGTATTTTGTTTTTTATGAGCGTGTATAAGAGACAGGAGAGTGGGTGGTGGGGTGGGGGGCGCGAATTGTTTTCTTCTTGCTAGGGGGGCATAACAGAAAAAGATTGGTCTATCTATCTATCTATCTATCTATCTATCCATCTATCCATCCATCTATCCATCCATCCATCCATCTAGTTTGTACAATTCCACAAGTTAAAGGATTGTAAATAAACAAAGATTTTCATATCAGTGAATGTGCAGTTCTACAAAACCGAATGTGGTATTTTGTTTTGTATGAGCACCAATGATTAATCTTCCAGTTTCCATTCTTCCTAAGTGGGTTCCAAATATGGCAGTTTAAAACCACTAAGGCCTGGAGAACATTTGTTAAAACACCACAATACATGTGTCATCTTTTTAGCTTCTCTTTAAATCAGTTCTAGAAAACATACAGTGTGCGGTCCAAAACCAGCACCCTATGAGGTTTAATGTGTCATTTGTACATAATAAACTTCAGTTTTTCAAAACAATAAAATAGGAACATAGATTTGAAGAAGAGCTGTTTATTTTGCTTACCTGATATAGAGGAACCACGGGGTTTGTGACAGCAAAGATGAGGTTGATGTTGTTCTCCGACATCTTCTCCGTGATCAGAGCCAAAGAAGGATAATCCTGTGGGACCATATAGGGCAGTAAGATCAGAGAGTGTACATTAACACAATAAAGCAATGTTCCCCAACCGGTTCAATGTCTCATTGCACCCAGCCTATAATTTTCTCCTACCAGACCATTATACAAGGACGAGAATCTTGAATCTGCGTCATTTTGAGTTTATTGTTGTTGTCTTCACCGAGAAAATATTTCCAAATATAGTAATATGTAAGTAATAGCCAGATGGGGCCAAAAGGAATCATTATTTCTCTGTGGCCCAGCACCAATTCACCTGCAGACCGGCACCGGTCCCGACCCAGTGGTTGGGGACCACTGCACTAAATTGTTCCTGGTGTATTTTTACAAGCCTGAAAGTCCAAACACGCCCATGCGTTTAACATACACTTACAGCATACACTAACCATGGTGGTGGACTTGCTGTAAATATTGTCAGAGTTGAGGTGGCACTTTCCGTCATTGGGTTGTACGATTCCTGCCAGACGTCCATCCAGAGCCACGTGAGTTTTGGCATCAGAGGTGAAGATCAAGAGGTGGGAAGCACCTGGTCGCCAACCAATCTCATCCTGAATCGAATCAAACCAAACAGGATGTTGTCATCCTTCTAGCAAAGCATCAACTGGTTTATTCTTGGTTTTATTGCCTACTGAAGTTCATCAATTCATTAAATGTGCCTATGCATGAATGTATGACAAAGAAAGAAAAGAATGTTTTACTGAGTCAGAGCCGCATCACCTTGCAAACAGCAGCCTGGATGATGGCATCAAAGCCTCCCTCTGGGGCATCTCGGTTTCTGGACACCATCTGCTTTTTCACCTCCTCTGTGAAGCGACCCACTTCTTCCGTCAAAGAGAGGACATGTTTGTAGCCAAACTGAGGCAGGCAGGTGGTGTTGATGCTGTCAACCATATAGAGACGTCCATGATAACAGTCATTTATTATAATGTAAATACAAAAACCAAAGGTTTTGTACGCACGTATTAGAGCTCTACGAAGTAAAATGTAATCACTACAGTTGAGACGACTCTTGAAATGAATTTTTTTTTAAGCAGACAAATATCAGTTTGTCCTAAATAAACATTACAACTGGACTTTTCATTTAAAATTGCAAATAAGGAGCTAACGGTTTTCTGCATCTATTTCCCAGAGTGAAAAAAATCAACAATAATTGCTGCAAAACCG
Organism: Paraplagusia blochii; assembly: GCA_016785265.1. Taxonomy (NCBI): domain Eukaryota; kingdom Metazoa; phylum Chordata; class Actinopteri; order Pleuronectiformes; family Cynoglossidae; genus Paraplagusia; species Paraplagusia blochii. Next base: position 271,460 of record JAFBJS010005588.1, read on the forward strand.
ACGGATCCATGTTGACATATGCCAATCTGTGGATTGAGATTAATGCAAAAAAAAATCTGCCATGTGATGCCAGAGGGATATTGTGAACATGAACTACCCTTTTGTGTTAGTACCATGACTCAAAAGGTGGAAAGTGTCTACCGTGCATTAAACTGCAGATGTGTTTCTTGTGAATCATTAGGTTGAGGTTAGGTTGTTTAGCTCTGCCATAAAAACACTTAAATTTACAATACGCTTGAATTGTTCCCAGCGACCAACATTCTTCAAGGATGCATGTGGGTGGACTTAAGTGACCCTAAGGTCCAGAAAACGTCACATAGTGTTAAACAGGTTGCGATGCTGTTGCTCTCCAAGTGTAAGATTAGCTCTGGCTGAAAATGAGGAGCTGACCAAGCAGGAGGCAAATGCTGTAAGCCTTTAACAATTGCTATGACGGTCGGTCTGACTGCATTTTATCTGAATAACGCTGTGTTTAAAGATGTCCTCAGTCTAATGACATCATCTGGGTGCTTTTGCATGCAGACATAAAAAGCTGAGAACAACAGCAGTGTGTACCTGGTGAGATAAACGCCTGCTAAATCAAAAACTACAGTACAATAAATAAACATCCCATTACCAAGGTCTACAATGTTTTACAGTTTTAATGCATGGACATAGTCCAGGAACACATCGTCCTTGCTGTGGTTGCCAAATAGGCTTGTTTTTAGCTCCTTAGATTCACAATTAAATCGATTTTTGTTGATTTACTTTATTGATTCCACTGTAGATAAGTGTAAGACGACAGATAGATTGTTGGAAGTTTAGAATCATTACAAAAGCCTTAAAAAGACTTTAAAAACAGCTGTCTTTGAATTTTTAGATCATTCAATAATATATGTTGATGCAATTGTTTATAAATAAATCAAAAGTGAACTTGAAGTGAAATCAGGAACTTTTTTCTGCATGATTCTATAATGAATAAGATTTATTTTAAATGGACAAAACAAAGCTGTTATTGTTGTTGCCTGATTCCATTCTAAGAGGTTGATGTGTATTTCCCTTTACCTGTAGCAGGGGTTCTTTACAGCTTCTTTGGGTGAGATATACATGTAAGGGGACAGGGGTTTGTCCACAAAGGCCCCGAAGCCCATGCGGAGTTTGCTTGTGGTGCGGTTCATGGCCTCAGCCAGACCTTTACCCAACGTCCTCAGGCGGAACAGGTCGTCATTCATGGAGTAGGAAAGGTCCATGAGGTAGTAGAGATCCACAGGGTAGTCCTCCACCTGACGCACCTTCACTGTAAAGCGTTTGGCGTCATCTAGAAAAGAAGAGTAGAGAAAAGTAGAAAAGTAAAGTTTAAAATTGGATTTTGGATATTCTCCTGCAACGTTGTCACATAGATTACAAATCTATAGATCAAACCTGGTCTCAGAGTGATGTGGAGTCTCTGCGGTTTTATCTGAGTGACATCTTGAGTAGCCCCTGCTGCTTTGTTGCTAAGGGGCCGGTCTTCTAGCACCTGCATTCTGCTAGTCGGAGACTCCAGAGATGATGGTGCGCAGCCTGCGGCAACCAGGTTGCTTTTCAGGTCACAGCGGGAAGAAGTGTCAACTCCCTGACCAAAGTCCTGGCATGGAAACACAGTGAATGGTTATAAATGAAGCATTCCAAGTGATGCTAAACACAAAGAAGCAAACTTAGATAGATAGATACAGTAGATGAGGTTCCAAGGGGCAGAGGTGGTGAAGATACAGGAGTTTAGATACTGAGGATCAACTATTCAGAGCAGTGGAGACTGTGGAAGAGAGGAGAAGAATAGAGTACAGTCAGGATGGAACAACTGGAGAAAAGAGTCAGGAGTGATCTGTGACAGAAGAGAGTCAGCTAAGGTGAAGGGAAACACTAGGGATAGGCAGAAAACAGGAGGCAGAGCTGGAGGTGGAGGAGTTAAAGATGCCAAGGTTGTCATTAGGAGAGACAAGGACGGGCAGGATGAGGACTGAGGTGACAACACAGACAGGAAGGTTTAGAGAAAATGCTAGAAAAGCCAGATTAAGGTGGTTTGGAGGGACAGTGGGGAGACGAATGATGCTAGAGATGGAGCTACCAAGTAGGAGACGTAGAGGAAGGCCAAAGAGGAGATTTATGGATGCAGTGAGAGAGGACATGGATGCCATGGACCCACTGTGGCAACCCCTGAAACACAAAAGGGACAGAAAGGAATAGAATATAGAATGCATGCTTCAAGGGAAACATACCTCCTGGAAGCACCAAGCGCAGCTGGGGTGCACAGCCAGACATTGCTTACATGTGCTCGCTCCTCTGGACGTGCAAACATTTGAGGCTGAAAACAGAAGTAAGCATTGTTTTAACTTATTGGGCATGACCTCCAGTTTATACTATATTCATTTACATTATAAATCATATTTAGAAGATAATTTTGAAGATTTTGAATAGTCACTTATCAAGTTGATATGTTACTGAGCATTGGAAAGAAATCTTAAGCATGATGTATGCAACCCTTAAACATAACACATAAGTCTGAGTACAATTGATGTATGATGACAAATCTGTGAATTTGTTTCTTCTTTTTTACATTGTACATGTTCAACAGTGCAAAACACAGAGAGTAAAGCCACTCCTTTGATTACCAGTGTCCAATAATCACAGAAAAGGTAAACCATTGGAGAGCCATTGTCAGTGCAAAATATAATAAAAATAATTATATTTATTTACTTATTGATCTTATTTTCAGATCCAGCTCCTTTTTTGTTGCGGCACTGAAACAGAAACTAGTTGTTTAAACTAAGATGTAGTTGTGGCATCTCTAAATTTGTGATTCCTCTAAACACAATAGGGCATATCATCAGCGGAATCCCATTGTACAAGCACAAACTCACATACAAACACTGATACACATTAAAATATGCAGTACTGTATTGATTATTGTGCTAAAAAACGTTCATATTTTATAAAAGTACATTATTCTCTAATCATATTCTAATGAAGTGAAGCCATCAGCTAAGATTAATTAAAGCATTAAAATATGTAATAATTGCAATTCTATATTCTTAATTTTCCTTTTTGCATTTCAGGAATTCTATTCTGACGACGGATGACTTTACCCTAATATAATACACATATAATTTTATTATCACGAATATCAATGTCAGTGTTATCCATTAGTAATAACAATCTCTAAGTGTTTTTCTAACTTCTTCTAACATGTCCACAAACAACTATGAATAGTTTGTACTAAGGTAAATACAATATTACCATAATAAACTTTTTGTTCACAAATGACCTATTTGAACATTCCCTGACTTCATAAACACAATATCCCCTTGTCCAACTTCAAGATCTATTCCAACAACTATTTTCCATGCTACTTAATATTTGGAAACACATGTCTAACCATTTTGGGTGAAAAAAGGTTCAAAAGCAGCAGGACTGGACAATTTCCTTCCTTGATCAACACAGTCAAAAGCATTAGAAATAGCCTAATAGACCATAAGTCTTTACTCACCGCATATGCCTGTTATTGCAGTGAATAGGAAAACACACACCCAATGAAGACGGAGCTCTCCCATCCTGGTGCAGACTGAGTGAAGAAAGAGCTGCCAAAGACAAGCTCTGCTGAGAATACAAGGAGAAAAGGGAGGGGGGGACCCTGCTATGGACACAACTCCAAATAGAGTCAAATGTCTTGGAACCACCCCCTACTCTACAGTAACAACTCTCATTATTACACTTTAAAACACAGTGGGCGGTACAGTGTAGCATCCACAGCCTTCAGTCATCCCTGGTGCCATTATGTTGTTGTTATCTCTGCTGTGTGAAGTCAACATAAGACCTTTAGAAAAAGGAGAAAAGTGAAGTTACATTTATTTATATCTATTAATTGATGATACTGATAGGTAACTTATCAAAACACAAGGCAGAAAACACAACGCAGTACAACAAATGTGAACAAATTATAGGAAAATAAAAACCAACCGGATAGAGCCATATGGTGACCAAAGTTCACAGTGAATTGAATATGAGTTTATGTTTTATAGTTTAGTTAATTAAAATACACGCACAGTGGCATATATAAAGCACACAATACATTAAAAACACAAAAACCAGAGATAAAAACGGACTATCACATTAAACAAACAAAAATAAAAACCGGTAAAACTTTACAACTTTGATATTAAATAAATTATTTTTAAAATTATATGTCAAAGGCAAAATTTTAATAAATAACCTGAATACAAACAATTAACCAGAACACAATATGAAACTGTTGCAACATGCTCGTGTCTACCTTCTACCGGAATTTTAGCATAACTTGCTTTCACAAACAACACATCACAACACAAATTTTATACCGTAAGTCATGCAATAGAGGTTAAATTGTCGCTCTATGTGTTAAGACGCATAAACCACAACGAGAGTTTTTTTTTTCTTCGACATTTATATACGTGTTTAAATGTACATACGTTTAATTCATACATTGTACCTGACAATTACTGGGTCGCCAACGCAGACAATGAGTCACACTTGAATTATTGAGCAAGGAGGACCTCTAGTGGTTTGTTTTGAACGAACCACTCAGAATTGTAGCGTGGCTGCTAGAAGTTAAAGGAATTAGTCTTGAATCATGGGTATTGTAGTTTCTGCAGTCTGACAGCCATGAAGGGAAAATGTATGAGATAATTACAACTCCTTTTTATAGATTTTTTAAAAAACAAAAAACTAAAAGAAATAAAAAAAACCTACATGTCTAGTGTATACATGTATTTGAAACACAATGGATGAAAGAGAAAAAAACTACAATAAAGGTCCCAGTTTCTAATAGGATAACGTTTTTACCACTTGCATACACAAGGTGGCAATGTCTTACAACTATTCTTTCGTTATGTATTGATTTTCCTAAACGGACATACAGTGCAAGTCTATTGTATACTTATAAAGATAATTATGTTCAGACGTTGTGGAAGACGACTGAGGGGGAATAGCGGCAGTGGAAAAACAAACTTTTATTTAATCCCAATCATCTATTGTAGCAAGTCACGTTGTTTTCAACTCCAGGGGTTGCAAGTTCAAAGACGTAGTTGTGAAAGCATTGGAGTTGATGAAAGATATCTAGCCTTTGTTATTTTTCTGCTTTTGTTGGTTGTTTTAAGTTGTTTTTCTGCTTTAGTCAGTTATCTAATATGATGACCATTTTGTGATACAGATGTTTGCAAAATTTTAAATTTGGACTGAAACATGTCCCTTTACAACAAGACCATTTTCTCCTTTTTCTTGTCAGCAGAATTATCTGCTTTTTTGTTAACTGTTGCACAATCTCCCTGAACTTTAAGGTCTTTAAGTCAGAAAGGTCTGATTGACAGCACCTCTTGCGGTGTCTTCTGTGTGTTTGTCTTGGGGGAGCAGAGGTTAGAAAGTGTTGGAACAAGTTGTTTTGTGCGTGTGTATGAATGTTTCTGAAGGAACCAATTTTCATTTCAAACCAAGCAAGGCCTGTCCAAAAATTGCGAAACTCTTCCCCCCTCTTTCTCGCCTTCACCCAGAGAAGAACTCACACACAGAGGTTATGTGTTGACTCAAGAGTTAATGAATGGATGATTGAGAGCTGCAGGGCTTGGGGAGAGCAATGCCGTGGAAACAACCCCTCTTTCCCAGGCAGGCAGGCAGTGTGGAAGCATACTGGAGCGAGAGACAAAGAAAAGGATAGTAAATGAGTCTCTCAGAGGCAGGATGAAATTCAGATTGTGTGCTCAGCAAGCCGAGGGTCCTGTGGGGCAAGCTACTTGAGGCCGAGGCATTCGAGGCGGCAATAAAGCAAGTAGCATGTACTTGACAAGGACTCAATGGGGAAGGAGAGAGGGAGAGAAGCAGCTGTTGGAGGAGGAGAGAGAGACAAAGAAGGAGCGAGGGGCTGTCCTTACTTGCTCTTCAATGTGAGGACTGGATGTGGGAGGAGGCACGGAGGGCAGAGGGAGAGCAGAGGAGACAAGAAGGGGAAGAAAGGGAGAGACAGCAAGCTGGGAGCAATCAGTGAGTTTGCTGTGTCAAAAGATAAAAACTGATCAGAGAGTGAGTGACTGAGTGCAGTGCACTACTGCAGGATTTTCTCCCCCCCTTATTGTCTCCTCTCCTGCTGTGCTGCTCAACTTGGGCTGAGGGAACATGCAGCACTGGGGACTCCTTCCCTGGTCTACTTCTGTCCTCCTGGGGCTGATGGGGCTCCTGGCTTTGGGCTCAGAATTCCAGCATCACCGGTACGAGGAGATGGTGCGTGCCATGTTTGCAGTGCAGAACCAGTGCCCGTACATCACACGCATCTATAGCATCGGGCGCAGTGTGGAGGGGAGACACCTTTACGTCCTGGAGTTAAGTGATAACCCAGGCATCCATGAAGCTTGTGAGTAACAGCTGAGTCTCCTTGCTTGGAGTGTGGAGTGGAGGTGGATGGGTTTGATTAGGATGGGTATTGTGTTAGTGAAGGCCACATGGTGTAAGAAGTGTTTTTGTTCTTGGCTTGTAAATCAAATCTCTGTTAGTGTTAAATGTCCTTTCTGAATTTAGTTTTTCGCTTCTTCTTCTGTGAGTGCCTAATCTGGCAGCATCCCACAATCCAGATGATCGTCCAATACTGGATGATCTTAGTTATGTTGACATTAGGAAATTACTTTTATCAACACATACACATAAGATGATGTACTGTGTAAGGAATTATGATCATCCACATGCGAGATATTGTTCATCACAGTGTGTCCATTATTGAAAGTTAAAACCCAATCTAAGGGATTGTCGTTCAGAAGCTCAGAATTCTTATTTCCACAGCCTGCTCGTGTCACTGGCAGCTCCTTTTGTTTTTCACTTTTTGTTGTGGAGACAGTGAACATATCTGGCAGAGGACAGAACAGTCAACAGGCTCCACTTCTTAGCCTCTAAAGCTGAAATGTAAGCATTTGAATGGGCGTCCCGAAACCTAAACTACAGCACGGCTCAGCAGCAGTGATGAAAGTCGTCCTTCTGATAAACATCGCTGGGTATTATCTGTGGAGGAGGGAGAGCCAGGCCAACGACTCAGTCAGAACATCTGTGATTTTTTCTCCTTTTTTTCTGCTTTTCCACCACTGGGAAAATATTGGGTATTTATGGGCAGAGGTGGAGAAAGGACTTAAATATAATGAAGTAAAATGCTTTAAATCTCCTCGAGCAAAAGCAGAAAAAAATATACTTACTCTAAATATTTTACTTTAAGTAAAAGTTACTTAGTTACTTTAAAAACTGGTTGTTGTTTTTTTTAATGAATTGTTCAAATAACCAATACTATGACAACTTCAAATGCTGGGTGCTGTTTAACTTCCTGGCTATAACAAAATGTAACTTTCTTTTATTTTGTCACTTTAATGTCATATTCTCAAAGACCTAGATAGATAGATAGATAGATAGATAGATAGATAGATAGATAGATAGATAGATAGATAGATCTTTAGATAGAACTTTATTAATCCCTAAAATTACGGTTCCAGCAGCAGAACAGCAACGAACAAGAGTGAGGTCTTCAAAGTTTCCATGGCCAATCCGGCTGTAATTTTGATGGTGTATCACTGTCAATCCAAAGCTCTATGTCTAGGCTGCCACAACCCAGGAGCTACTCCATTATACAGGATAGAGTCAGGAATATATGTCAGGAAAATCAAAATAGAAACAAAATAATCAATATCACATAGCCGTATTTCGCTTAACGGAGGAATTAAACATTTTTTTGTTTGTGTTTGGTAAACACGGCAAGCACAAACACTTACTGGCACATGCTTTCATGGGTTTAATGTGAAAGTTTTGACAACAACAGCTCTGTCAACAGGGACAAGCGTGTTTTTTAGTTTGCAATTCAAGACAGAGACATGGCCATATAGAGTTTCTTCTCTTTCTGGACCATCTACTTTTTGGGAGCTCTCAACTAGCTCTCAGTCCTCAAGGTCTATTTTTTTGTTCCACATCAGCTATCAGCCAACAACAGGCTCTAAGTCTACATTATCTGGCTGTAATAACTGAGGAGGAAATCCTGTGCACGTCAAGACAATTTGCCTTCATTTAATACAGATACATTTCTCCTGCATTTATTTATTTTACTTAATATTATGTTGTTGTTGTTTTAAATGACCCAAACAAAGATACTTGAGTCAAAATGTAATGTAAGAGGTAATAGTAAAATTATCTACTGTAAAACTACTTAAAAATGACAAATTAAACTCAAATGTGTGTAATTTGTCACTTTTCTTGCTGCAAATCGGGATCACCTTTTGGTCAACAAGCACAGTCCAAGAGCTTGATTTGGTTTCTCTCTCTAACTAAAACCAGCAACTCTTTATCTGTTTATTTCAAATATTTTTTGAACGTCAACAAAAAGTAAACTTATTCTGGTTACAATTACACCATAACCAGAGCTAAGGGTATCTGAACGCTGCAGGCTCTGCTATTTTGGTCAAGGCTGAGCTTGCGTTTGTTGCGCTGACAAATGTGGGGTGCTTCCTTAAGTAGAATAGAAGGATGCAAGTCTGTTTTTCACCCTGGCGAAAAACAGGAACTGTGCACTGAGACGAGAGCTGGGCTGAACTTTAGACCACAACTCTTCTGCAAATTCAAGTACTTTCACCATTAGTGTATATTTGTGTGGTTTGTTTCTATTTACATCCTCTGTTTGTTTGTGTGGCCGATTATGAGGAGGACAGAGATGACAGTGGTGGAGCTTTGTTGCCATTTGGTTGTCTGTTTGGGGTGGGTGTCAAACTCTGATTTGTCTCCTAACACCTTTAAGGCTAGAGGCTTGTCCAAAAAGTATTTTCTTAACAGTTTTGGGGGGTATTGTTTAACACTTCAATCCATATCTTACATATATGGCCTTTTAATTTAATGTAAAGATTAGATTGTTTTGTTTGGTTGCCTTTTGTTCATCACTTTACTCTAAGCAGTGTCTTGTTTAATTGCTTTTTGCCGAAATGTACTATCTATCTAAAATGTACTACTATCTCGGGGCATAGGTTTTGTGTTACACTTTTTGATTAATCTAATTAACATTTTCTAGTCATTTTCTTTTCCTTCATTTTTTCATTTTTCAGCTATTTCAGCTATTTCTAGGATTTACCACCCGGCGTTTAGTGAGGTATTTTTGGCTAACCATAGATGGTTTCCAAGCGACTAACTTTTACTAAACCTCCTATTCCCGTGCAGCAGTCAGCTACTGTTTATTTTATCTGCAATCTGACTCCCCCTTCAATGACCTTTGACAAAATGTTCCATACAAAAGACTTTGTATACTGCAGACGTCCAGTTGGACCTCTCCCACTTGGGCTTTGCCAAAGGTAACCATATATTTAACTCTGAATTTCAATGGTATATTTAGTCAGTTCAAGGGAATTTTGCCCCAAGCCACTGCTTATTTCTGACCCTGGTGGACGGATTTTTTTTTTTTTGAACACCGCAGTTGCAGTGTTCAGCAGTAACAGTGGTGTGTGGAGTCACTCGACACAGGAGCTGGAATTAATGAAGGGACCTGAGAAGAGGGAAAGATCTGGGTGTAGAAAGAAGACTGTGGATAAAACAATCAGTGACAGATAATCGCTTCACAATTACAATAATGTAATCAGCACAAATCAGACTCACTACCATAAAGTTCACCTCTGTCAGATAAACTAAGTAAATCCCTTATCTAATAATGTGCTAAGAATACTAATTACTTTAAACGGCATTGTTCCGAAAAAAGAAAAAAAAAGAGAAAGTTTCCGTCGTTCCAGTCTAATGCTGTGTCTGTCTCTCTTCTTCTTCTTCTTCGTCCCAGTGGAGCCAGAGTTCAAGTATGTGGGCAACATGCACGGCAACGAAGTGCTGGGCCGGGAGCTCCTCATCAAGCTCTCCCAGTTTTTGTGTGAGGAGTATCTGGCAGGAAACCAGAGGATCATGAGGTTGATCCATGACACACGCATCCACATCCTGCCCTCCATGAACCCCGACGGCTATGAAGTGGCAGCCAGACAGGTAACGTATGGCCTGACCTTCACTCTCACACAAGCTGGAGGGAAAACCTTCCATGGGGAGATGTCGGCCTGTCTCACTACAGTAACCTTTTTCTCCTTCTGGGAAATACAGTTTCCACATGGCCATGAGTGTGTTCTGGCCAGTAGAGGAGGTGAAGTGAAACCTAAGCTGTTATTCACACCAGTGAACACAAATTCTACACATTCTACACCACTCTGACTGCTTATACTAATGTTAATCTAAAACAGAGGTTTCCAACCTTTTTTTGGCTTGTGACATCACAGAGGAGAGTGAAACTGAAAGTTTTTTTTATCATTTCATAGACATTTCGGTGCCCTGATTCAAATGCCAGGCTAAATAGTATTTATTAGTGTGTACTCCTGATACAGCATTGATATTACCGAGCAGTACTTCATGTCAATGACATATTGATTGGTTGATATTGACCAATATTTCTGTGCTTGTTAAAAAGATCATTAATGATTGTTAAGTTTTCTCAATAATATGCTTTGTCGTTATTTTGTTACCCAAGAAATGCAATGATTTGGGAAAAAAAAAATCTAATTTTAATCCACTTTTGCATTGATCAACTCTCTGAGAGAACCCTTTGCTGTCTTCCATTGTGTAATTACATAGGCCCTGAAATACACATAGAGACAAACACACACACACACACACACTTGCACACTAATTATATACCCTGGGGGTTGTTGGTCGTTCATGACTCTCCCAGCGTTTGCCACTCAGATGACACATGTGCATCACACTATAATTTGTCCCATCTAACAGATGTTTGCAGATGTTCAGCCAGAAACAACAGCGACATCTAGAAAATAATAAGCGGTGGACAAAGAGGACAAGAGGACAAAATTGGTCATTTTCGAAAAGCATTAGAATTTACAGTAATTCATCATCACCATTATTATTATTTATTGTTATTCCTACTTGAATTTACCCTTGGAAAAGGCTTGGTGGTGAATCTAATCTTGGATTGGAGCCTCATCAGCTGAATGTGTAAAGGACCTTCTTGCTGTTAAGAGCGTTAAACAGTGTGATTTGTGTGCTTAGCTGTCCTCCACTGGACTCCCGCTCTGGAGAAATACTTAAGACCCAGAAGCCAAGACACAGTAAATCAGCCACTTCACAGAGACTCCAAAAGTTTTGTCTCTCTTTCAACAGGGTCCAGAGTTCAACGGCTACCTGGTGGGTCGAGGCAACGCCAGAGAAATTGACCTGAACCGCAACTTTCCAGACTTGAATGCTCTCATGTATTACTATGAGAAAACCAATGGAAGAAACCACCACCTGCCCTTGCCGGACAACTGGGAGCACCAGGTCAGTGCAGTGACATAGACGGGGAGATATTTTGTCTTCTTGACTGTATTGTGTATTGGACTTTCACTGGGGTAAGTGCTGTGATGGTGAAAAAAAAAACAAAGTCAGCAGGAATTTGAACACCAGGGGAGTTAAGTAGTCAGTGGAATGTGAGATTGGTCTTCTGACTCCATCTCACTGTATCTTTACTGGCTCCTCTATGTTAAACCAACCATCTTCCCCAGGACATTTTATTACTTCCATAAATCTTCTCAGGGCCCTTCATCCTTTCTTCATACAGTACCTGTCAACCCCATCTCCAATGCCGTTTGGTCCGCTCTTCAGATGTCCGACCCGTCCCCTCCTCTCCTCTCTAACTTTATTCCCCTGACTGCTTCACCTTAACTCTCCCTTTAATTTGCAAAAATTTCATATCGGCCTCTTCCTCTCAGCTTCCTGTCATTTACTGTAGACAGTGCTATAGTCTGTAATTATATTAGGTCATGATATATTACAGTATTAAAAGTTCCCTTTTTAATTTTACTCCTTGACTCCAAGTAGAAATCTCCCCTTACCTTCCTCCACCTTCATTTTTAGCTGCTTAACTTCTTCCCCACATAAGTGCCCTCGTCGACTCTTGAAATCCTTTATATTTGCTATTCCCGTCACAGGCCTGTGGTTTCCCAGCTTTTTTTGGCTCAGATTAAAAGGGTTAGTGACCCAGACAAGTGACACCTTTTGTTTTTATTATTTGTTTTTGATCGTGTTTGATATAATATAATTCTGGTGGTGGCCTAGTGGTTAAGGTTTGAATCCCGTTACTGCTGAGGTGCACTGAGCATGGTATCATCCCCACACACAGCTCCCCGGGCGCTCAAAAAGCTGCCCACTGCTCACTTTGATGATGGGTTAAATGCAGAGGCCAAATTTTGTTGGGCATTGTGGTGTGAATCACATCATCACAAAAAAGGAGTTTATTTATTATTATTATTTATTTTATTCTACTGTTGTAACTACGGTAGACCACTGCACAATTTTCATGTTTTCATATTGTGGGGGAAGAAAAGACGCATAGGCAAAAAAAATGTCTTCTTTTGAAAGAATAAATAAACAAAAGTTTTAGGATGCTTTCTATATTTATGGAATCTGTGGTAGAAGTGTTTAGTCTTTTTTGTTTTAGTAGAATCCTTAGAAAGATGTGTGGCCGGTGGTGTTGTCCGATCATGAATTGAATTTTCTTTCCTAACTTTATTTCTGAACCACTAAAGTGGTTTCACTGAATTCCTAGGAAGACTGGTAAAGAGATCACGCTTTAGCCGATTGCGCTATGTTCTTGTACATTGTCAGGTCAGTGGAAAAAAACTGCCCCCTGGAAAAAAAAAAAAACTTTGGTGCGGCTTTATTTCTGAAGTGCGTTCTGTTGACAAGTATCATGGATTCATTCCATATGTTTCTCCCCTTTTGGGTATAAGAAAAAAATGTTTCCACAAAAGTCTAGGATGTCGGGTAAAATGTTTACAAATCTGAACGGGAAAGCAGAAGTCTTCTCTCAAAGGCCAAGAATGCATGATGAGACGTACAGCGCAGTATGCCACTTATATGAAGAATTCCAGCTCCAGTTCAAAATTCTTCCCTCTCTCTGTAGCACCACTGTGAAAAGTCCAATGACATATAGCAGGGTTGGGCAAACTAAGGCCCGGGGGCCACATGCGGCCCGTTGAGCCTTTTAATGCGGCCCGGCATCCCTGTCCAAATTAAATAATTTATTTATATTATAATTAAACTTCCGACTTTTCCCTACAATGTCTGCATTTTCCCAGTAGATGACATAATAGGCTATTAGAAATTTAGTATTTTGGGTTTGATACATGACTTTTACTTGCCATTTATCTTAGCTTATGTGAACAATCCATCTCTCCCTGTGTCCAATTTTAGGAGAAATTGTGGCCTGCAGGTCAAAAAGTTTGCCCACCCCTGACATATAGAGTACTGGAACAGTCCACACGCAAACACAAGCTCATTTTCTCTATGTTAATGTAGGTGCAGGTAGGAGCAAAAAAAGTAACAGTAGATTTCCTACATCCCTTGTCTCATTCTGATGACTTGCAGAAAGACTGCAGCACTGTCTGCAAAGACTTTTTTTTCCACGTTTTCCACGCTTTTGCTCACTCTCAATTATCCTGGGAAAAATGCTTACAATTGGGTAAAGTCGGTCTTTTTACAAGTTACCAGTATTAGCATCACTTTAATTTAAAATATAAAGATACCTTTTACTTAAAGTGAAGTAACGTGAAGATATTGCACTACTGCAAAGTCAGTGCTGTAAAATGTCATATTGGTCTTACTGGGGCCATTGAATAAATTAGAAGAATCATTCACTAAAGACAAGCACAAACTTTCCAGCAATAACAGTGCAAATGAGCAAGTGGCGAACAAACAGACAAGGGGAGATATCGAGGGACGCTATGATGCTGAGGACGATGGTGAATGTTGTGTTCAATGTCTTTTAAGTTAGTAAAAGCCGAATTAAAAATTACTTTCAGAAAACACCACATTATAGTGAAATTGCAAGATATTAATTATTAATAAACAATTAAATTAAAAATTCAATTTAAAAACTATTAAAGAGCAACAATCCATGGACTGAGGGAGTGATAAGTATGGATAACTTCCTTGCGAAACACACATATTTCTTTATAAGTTGTGTTACAGAAATGTCATTTACTCCACCATGCTCTTCTTCTCTGGCCATTTGCAGTGGCATATGGTGATTTAGTGAAATGACAGAATTGCATGGCTCATGTCATGTCATGTGATCTTCTGTCACTACATTGTAAATATTAAATTTCCAATTAAAAACTAATTATTACTGTCCTGCGTCCATGCAAACAACACAGGGAAATACAATGACTAGTATTAGTGTTCACACCACCATGCACTTGTAATGGCCCATTAAATTAACCAAAAATAATGATGTTTGACTGACTTTACAGTTAAATTGAATATTGTGAAGGGCATTTGAATATCTTTGAGGGACTGAAGAAAAAAAAAAGAAATGTAACCACATAACAATGAGGTTTTCTTCCAACACACAAAAAATATGTTTTTTCTTCTTCTGTTTTCTAATTTGCCCTCTTTCGTGCAAATACTGACAAAACCTAAACATTCGGCTTCCCAGTTGCGGCATGGCGGTCTGCTGCCTGCAGGGCCGATACACAAAAGAGAAACTGTGCTGTTGTAACAGATACTTCATTCATGCCGACCACAGTTGCATCCTCACAGTCTCACCAGCCGAGCTCGAAACATTTACATTAGAAAACCAGCAATGTTTTTCATTGTGAGTCATTCAGTTTGCCTCTTTTGCCCCTTAAAGAGAAATACACAGAGGTGAAAGTATGTGTTTCTCTTTCAATACATAGATATCGACAGATATCAAAATGTGTTTTTACCTCTAAGTCTCCTAGTGCATCCATCTAATGGCACATTCAAGGCCAGCTCTGAAAAGATCATTCCAGAGCGGAGCCAGACTGTGTGTTTATTTTCCTGCATACCTCACTCAAGGAGAGGTATTACGTCTGGACTCCAAGCACGACACAGTGCCTGGAGTAAGTGAGGGTAGTTTGCATTGAAATAGTAGGCAAGGTTGGAATTAAAAGCTTACATATTTCAGTACTAGAAATACTTATAAATAAACTCTCTGGGAGTAAAAGCAAAGAAAAAATGCTTTCAATAAAAGGTTAAGTATTTAAGAAAAGACTACTTCTAATGAATCATATGAGTGTCTCAGTGAAGATCTATCCAACCACCATTTTTCCGTCTCACATATTTTTATCCTCAGGTGGAACCAGAGACATTGGCCATCATCAAGTGGATGCAGAACTACAACTTCATCCTGTCAGCCAACCTCCATGGAGGTGCCGTGGTGGCTAATTATCCCTTTGACAAGTCCAGGGACCCTCGCATACGAGGGAGAACCATATATGCGGCCACTCCAGACGACAAACTCTTCAGACAGGTTTGAAAATTGAAAATATTACATTGTTGTGCATGTCACATGTGCAACATGACGATGCATGTGTATGTGTGTCTACTAACAGCTGGCAAGGACCTACTCATATGCCCACAGTTGGATGCACAAGGGCTGGAACTGTGGAGACTTCTTTGACGAGGGTATCACCAACGGTGCCAGCTGGTACTCTCTGTCTAAAGGTAATGTTTCTGCTTGTGACACTAGTCCATATTGCACTATTGTATATCACTCACAGCAATGCATATACGCCAGTGCGGTATACACGTTATACACTGTTCACCTACTTTTTGTCATGTAAAGAAAAACGTCCAATATATGAGTATGAAACTTTTGCATGACTTTTTTTGTTATACTAGAGAGACATCTAGCTAGGAGAACTCAGTCGATCTCCAGTTTTCCACCCGTGTTCTCACTCTTAGTCTTTTTTATATGTTTAGATTATCAACACGTGTCAACCAGGGTTATCATCGTTAACGAAAAAACGAAAACGACCACTGAAAAAAACTCTTCGTTAACTGAAACGAACTAAAACGATCATTAAATAAAAAAAAACTATAACTAACTAAAACAAAAATGTGTCCTAACAAAACTAACTGAAATTAGAAATGAACTACCCTTCGTTTTCGTCTTTGTTTGAAAAACGAAAATGAAAACTAAAACCCCTCCGACCAGGGTTATCATCGTTAACGAAAACTAAGAAAAAAACAAAAACGATCACTGAAAAGAACTCTTAGTTAACTGAAACTAACTAAAACGATCATTAAATAAAAAAAACTATAACTAACTAAAACGAAAATGTGTCCTAACAAAACTAACTGAAATTAGAAATGAACTACCCTTCATTTTCGTCTTTGTTTGAAAAACGAAAATGAAAACTAAAACTAATTAAAACTAAACTAAACATTATGGACAAAACTAAAACTAACTAAGACTAAATTAGTTGCTTTTACGAATAACTAAAACTAACTAAAACTAATGTGCTAAAAGGCAAAACTAACTAAAGCGAAACTAGACTGAAAAATCCAAAACTATTATAACCCTGGTGTCAACCTCAAGGCCCGGGGCCCAAATGCAGCCCGCCATGTCACTTTGAATGGCACGTAATAGTTTTAAAAGAAAACTTTTATAATGTCAATACAGCAAAGCTTCTTAGATTTATAGAGTAAAATTGTTTACTCACTGTAATGGACATTATTAGTGACGTAAATTAATAATTATAAACTGCAGTAACATATATTTATTCACATCTGGTCCTTCAAGGAGACTGGTTTAGATGCTTTCTTAAGCTTTCTCACTCACTGTCCCTCGCTTGTTTGTCCTACTCTGACCGAAAGTACTTTCTTGATTATTTTTTTTATACCCTCAATATATATGTTTATATCTATGCTGATGACTTCAAGAAGGGATTTGGATTTTCAGCAATTCATCCAGAAGACACTTTATCTAAATCAATCCTACAGGAAAGGATTCATTTATTATCAAGTTTGTGGTTTCTCTGGAGATCAAACCCTCTGCTTCTGAGGCAAGTGTGAAAACCGTTACGCTGTAGGACCTGTCAAGTGTTAGTCTAATTAAGTTAGAGTATAATACTGGAGTGATGCAACGAATTAACTGTTTGTGATCTGTAAATGAGTGGATTGACACACAAGTACTGTTATAGAACAGATAAATCTTATGCCGAGTGTCTCCACTCAGTTTAGTCTTGACATTTGTACAAAGATAAACAGTAGTGGGTCAAACAGCCCCTTCTGTACGAGGAACCAAAGCACTTTCTGTAGCCAGGGCCACTGGTGTGAAGGACGGGAGACATGGGCAGAGATTCAAGAGCAATAAAACACTGTGAGAGACTCACGTGGCATGAGTTCCTGATGTTCCCCTGTATGTGGTGATTCCTTCTGAGACCTCCACCAGTGCCTTTTAACCTTAACACAAGATCATTGTTCAACGAAATAGATTTTCTTATTTAGTTCTGACACACTGTGCGTGCTGCATGTGTTGTTTCACATATTCTTTTCATGCAGCAGTCACACAAAGTACTTCTCTGATCGTCTTATCTGCCGCAAAGCTGCAGTAAATTCTTCTAAAGGAATGTTATTCCGAACAGCTTTTGACTCGAGTCTGGAATTCTTCTGAATTAAACGAAAACACCCATGGTTACATTTGGTAGCGGTTATGTACGTTATGTTTGATTTAACGCCTCCCTCTGGTCCAAGTCTTACATCATGGTGTAAGAGTGCAGCAACACTAACAGTTCTTTCAAGTTATTATTGCTACTGTATATGCTGTACAGCCGACTGCCTTTGAGTCAGGCTGTCTGTACAGTCTGCCTTTCAGACTCTTTCTGACAAAATTTATTTTCCTCAACCAAAATTGCAGAGGAAAGTAGATTTTTACAGCACTCTGTAATGAATTCCACAGTAAAACCAGTCCCTTTTCTTTTCATTGCTGTAATTCTCTTTCATTGAGTCTATTTATTGGGCTCTGCATAAAGCTTTTTTCTTAAAACTTTTCTGCATTATGTTTGTTAAACTCTCATGTTATAAATGATAATAAAACGTAGAGGTCGCTTCGGATAAAAACATCTGCTATACCTAATGTAATGCAATTATTATTATTATCTTCTTGGGATAATATCATGGATGGTGGATGAATTGATTGATTGATGGTGGATGAATTGATTGATTGATGGATGGTGGATGATGGATGGATGCACGAGGATGGGTGGTGGATGGATAGATAGATTTATTGACTTGATTTATTTGTGTTTTTTTTAGGAATGCAGGACTTTAACTACCTTTACTCCAACTGTTTTGAGATCACCCTGGAGTTGAGCTGCGATAAATTTCCCTCGGCATCAACACTTCCCCGAGAATGGCTGGGCAACAGAGAAGCATTGATCTCGTACATAGAACAGGTCAGGACAAATACATAGGGCTGTGTGAGTTAGAACAGAAAATTGTGTTATTTAACAGGACACATGACGATCCACAGATGTCTCAACTACCAGAACTTCTGCTTCTCACTTGGTGTTGTGCAATCATTGGCAGAGATGTACTGGTCGACTGAGGAGAAGGAAACTAAATTTAACTTTTGTCAAGCGTAAAATGAAAAACAGAACGACCTTTATTCGACTGTCAAAATAATACACAGAAACTTTGGCACCCATTGTGTTTTTAAAAAGAAATCATGCACAGATAAAATAGATTAATGTATTTGTTTCACAGACAAAAACAGAAAACTTTGGATTTTTTATTTATGCTTTGTTTTTCTTCCTGTTTTCCAGGTGCACCAGGGCATAAAGGGCATGGTGTATGATGAAAATAACAACCCTATAAGGAACGCTGAAATCTCCGTATTGGGAATCCAACATGATGTGACCAGCGGTAAGATATAATGAGTGTTTACAGAGATCTTTTTTCTTAAATGTTTGTTAGGCCTCTGCATCACTGAAGACTAAAGTCTTTCCAGGAAACCAAGCTTGACTTTCTCAATCGTTTGGGTTCAGACGCCCTCTTGCGACCAGTTGTAGCACTTGCATTTGCAGTGTTTACTTACTTGCTGTTGGTCATTTATGTAATTTGTTATAAAAGTGTTGACATATATTTAAGGTGATGCAATATGAGATAATATGTACAATGCAATATATGAATATATAAGATACACCAATATGTTGGATTACATGACGTTACCTTGACTCTCTCTCTTGTGCACATTACCTCAGGTGTGGATGGTGATTATTTTAGACTACTGCTACCAGGCACCTACACTGTGACAGCATCTTCACCAGGTTACATGCCCTTCACCAGCACCGTCACAGTGGGACCAGCTGAGGCCACACAGGTGGGTTTGAACTCTATACCAGTGATTTTCAACCAGTGTGCCGCGGCACAGTAGTGTGCCGTGAGATATCGTCAGGTGTACCGCGGGAAATCATCTAATATCGCCTAATTAACCATTGATGGACGTCTGCACCGTAAAAGTGTGGCAGATATATAATACTCTTCTATTCCAGTGGGTGGCAGCAGAGGCTATAAATCCCTGTGAAAACAATAGCGCTATTGCTACGTGACCGCGCTGCACGCGACTGTGACTGTAACAGCAAGTGACGGTAAAGGATACGTTTTTGAGAAGGGAACAGGACCCTGGACAAAATTCTGTAATTAAAATTTCTGTAAGTAATTAAAAAGCTTCAAAGACGTATAAGACAAATTAAAAAAAAAATAGGAAAGCAATGTATGTGTGTGAAGGTGGTAATATATTTACAATTGTTCACCAAGCTTGTTAATATTGGAGTGTTGGTAAAAGCTTTCAACCACATATCGATGTGAGCTGAGCTTCTCAAGCTTGACTGGGATAAAAGTTAAAAACAGAGAGAGACTGAGAGGAAGAGCTGTTGTTGAGGAAGAGCTTCGTGTGTCTTTTTTTACATTTCTGCCAGGATATACAATTTGTGCTCATAGAAACAGGCCAAGGTTTCACATTGAGTGTAAATGAATTTTGAAATTATATTATTAACTACATTTATTATAAATACTGTGTTAAAATGTAATTTTGGTTGGTGGTGTGCCTCAGGATTTTGTAAACTTAAAAAATGTGGTTGAAAAAAAAGGTTGAAAATCACTGCTCTATACTATGAATAAGAACTCCCTTATGCGCAAACCTATTAAGCCCTCCAGTCAATTCTGTTTCTTTTTTCTCCTCTACAGATGAATTTTTACTTGAAATCAGCTCCAAAGCACCACCACAAAGTGAAGCCACACAACAGCAAGAGACACCTGTCGTCTCCTAAGGCCTCCTCAAAGCTGGGCCCCAGATGAGACACGGAGAATATATAGACGTCACACATACATGCACACACATACTCACCCACAGTAACACTGTAAGTCCCACATATTGTAAAGAAATATGTTGCCCCAATACCAAATAAATACAGTCGATGGAAAGGGAATTGACCATATTATGTGATACATACAATATGTCATTCATCTCTGTAGTCCTGCGATGATGTTCTTTTGTTAATATAAATATAATAAACAGTCTCTATTAAGAATTTGTTGCATATCAGGTGTATTTATGTAGCAAAAATGATTTATATGAACACAAGGATCCTGCATTTGTAACGGATTTTGTAATGTTTTGTTTTCTGTAATTGGATGAAAATTGAGAAAAGTGAAAAATAAAAGACATTTTTTGTGTCTTGTCTTATTATTACTCTCACTTTTCTTTTAAAACACAAATGTAAGAAAAAACACAAAATAAAAACAAAAAGAATTATACAACACCACATAAATGCTTCAACTATGACGCGGATTTCTATTTCTTGTGAGAAAGTTATAAAAGCAAACCATTATACTGGAAATATACAAAGAACGCCGGGAGGAATAAATATGATGATGTATCGTTTTGACCAATAGATGTCAGTGTTGCATCCTCTTTTCATCGTTGGCCGCAGTAAAAATGGTCGTTGTTTAAATTTGTTGTTTATCTCAAATATTTGGTAATGCATCGAGAATGCATGTAGTACAATACTGAACTATTGTGCATTTTCTATATATTAAAGTTACAAATACGTGTGATTCTCCATTCATTTTAAATTCCTGAGAGGGATGTTATCTGAGGTTGATCACTCTACGGCAGAAAACAAGGCCAGCAAAAATGTAAACACTTTTTGTACACAGGAAAAAGACATATATTTTCAATGTATGTTTTTCCTGTATCTTATCCACTATCTCAGGCCCACCACATGGATTTAGGCCCTGATAGAAATAATTTTAGTATTTTTTTGGCTGGTTCTTGACTAAAACTGAACAAAAACTAAAAAAAAAATCTGCTTGTTTATTGGAGAAAGTCAAGTGAACTTTGTAAGTCTTCAACAAGAGTGGCCATCTTGTTTTTGATGTGCCACTTCAACAAACAATGGAACATTAAAAACAGCCCCCTGTATGACGAACAGGAAAAAGGAAAAGTGCATTCCACCTGGCACCAGTAAATTTATTACAGTGTTAGTCTGGTCGTGGATAAACTATAGACACAACATTTAGTCACTGTTTTGCAATAGAAAAAAAGACGCATCAAAGAACGCTTCTTCTTTCCCTTTCGGCTTGACCCTTTTCTCAGGGGTTGCCACAACAACCTCTAACTTCAACCACCTCCATGTCCTCTCTCACTGCATCCATGAATCTCCTTTTTGGCCTTCCTCTTCGTCCTTTACCTGGTAGCTCCATTTCTAGTATGCTTCTACCAATATAACCACTGTCCCTCCTCTGAACATGTCCAAACCATCTCAATTTGGCTTCCCTAGCTTTTTCTCCAAACCTTCCTCTCTGTGTTGTCCCCCTGATTACCTCGTTCTTGATCCTGTCCAAACACGCTGCACCAAGTTTTACCCCGTAGAAACAAAGACACGTGTGGGGTACAATTAAGCATACGCCCTTGGAAAAAGAAAACACCAACCTCATTGATTTGATTTAATTCTGTCTCTTCCTCACACTTAATCTTATAAATAATAGCAAGCCTTGAATTAGTTGGCTTCACGTGTTTCGAGAGAATCGTTACACGAGCACTCATCTTCCCCTCATCCAATCTGTCATTTATGATGATGATACGTATTACTCTGTGAATATGTTTTACTCTGTGAATCAGCCATGTTTTATTACCATGTTTGCTGTAATGCTGCTGTAAACAACTAACAAAACAGTATGGCTTTTCAACACATTTAATTATTTTAAAGTCAGTAAGAACTACCTCAATTGATAGGTAACTTGCAATTGTTTATTAGGTTCACTAATGATTTTGACAACATTAAGGGAAGTGTGCCCTATAATCCAAAAATGACATAGATGAGATCAATTATTCTGGCAATTTCAAAAATCTTCTTTTTCCTTTCAGCTTGTCCCTTTTTCAGGGGTTGCCACAGACAATCAACTACCTCCGTGTCCTCCCTCACTGCATCCATCAATCTAATCTTTGTATCCTACCTGGTAGCTCCATCTCTAGGATCATTCTTCTACCAATGTATCCACTGTCCCTCATCTGAACATGTCCAAACCATCTCAATCTGGCTTCTCGAGGTTTTTCTCCAAACCTTCCTGTCTGTGTTTCCCTCCAGTGACCTCATTCCTAATCCTGTCCATCCTTTTCCTCCTCAAGCTCTGTCTCCTGTCTTCTACCTATTCCTAGTGTCTCTAATCCATCCATCAGTTCCATCCTGCCTGTACTCTATTCTTCACCTCTCTTCCACAGTCTCCACTGCTCTGAACGGTTGAGCCTAAGTATCTGAACTCCTCCACCTTCTCCACCTCTGCTCCTTGTAACCTCCACTGTTCTCCTTTTCATTCACACACATGTACTCTGTCTTGCTACCACTGACCTTCATTCCTCTTCTCTCCAGTGCAAACCTCCACCTCTCTAGGTTCTCTTCAAGCTGTTGCCTGCTCTCACTGCAGATCACGATATCATCTGCAAACATCATTGTCCATGGAGACTCCTGTCTGACCTCATCTGTCAATCTGTCCATCACCAGAGCAAACAAAAAGGGGCTCAGGGCAGATCCTTGATGAAGTCCCACCTCCACCTTAAAGTCCTTTGTCCTTCCAACAGCACACCTCACCACCACTGTGCTGTTCTCATACATATCCTGCACCAGTCTAATATACTTCTCTGCCACTCCTGACTTTCTCATACAAGGCCACAGTTCCTCCCTTGGAACCCGGTCATAGGCCTTTTCGAAATCCACAAAAACACAATGAAGCTCCTTTTGACCCTCTCTGTACTTCTCCATCAACATCCTCAAGGCAAATATTATATCTGTGGTACTCTTTCTCAGCATAAAACCATACTGTTGTTTTATGCAAAATCTCTACCTCTTTCCTTAACTGAGCCTCAACGGCTCTTCTCCAAATCTTCATGGTATGGCTCATCAACTTTATCCCTCTGTAATTGCTACAACTCTGCACATCACCCTTCTTGTAAATTGCACTCCACTCAGCAGGTATCTTGTCTGTCTCTAAAATTCTATTGAGCAATCAAGTCAAAAAAAAATTATCGCTACCTCACCTTAGCACTTTTGTACCTCCACAGGTATATACCGGTAATTTGGACCAACTGCCTTTTACACTCTTTTCTAACTTCATCCTTTCCAATATATTTACCTTCTCCCTGTTAGGAACTGGTTCCTCATTCCTACGCTCCTTATCATTTTCCTCATTTAACAACTCCTCAAAGTACTCCCTCCATCTTCCCAGCACACGTTCCTCACAGGTAACATTTCCCATCTCTGTCCTTAATTAATCTCACCTGCTGCACATACTGCCCAGATTGTTTCTCTGCCTTGCCCACCTGTATAACTCTTTTTCTTTTTCCATCATGTCTAAACTTTCATACAACTCCTACTCAGAACTGCTCTTACTTCTTTTCCAAAGTCTTCACAACATTCCTCTTTCCTTAACTTCCACCACTTGATCTTCTGCTCTGTCTTCACCTTCTTCCTTCTTCTCACCTCCATTGTCAACTTGCACACTACCATCCTATGTTGTTTGGCCGCACTCTCACCTGCCACCACCTTACAGTCATTTATCTCCCTCAGATTACCTCTTCTACAGAGAATGTAATCTACCTGAGTGGACCTGCCTCCACTCTTGTATGTCACCTAGTGTTCCTCTTTTTTTTGGAACTAGGTGTTTACCACCTCCAAACCAGCCCATCCTTTCCTGGTCCCCTCTGTTTCCTTCTCCTACATGTTCATGAAATATGCCAATCACCACTCTCTCTCCCCTGGGGATGCTCTCTACAACCAAATCGAGCTCATTCCAAAACTTCTCCTTTTCTGCTAACTCACAGCCTACCCGTGGAGCATAACCACTGACAACATTCAACATCACTCCGTCTATTTCTTCACACACATCAAACAGTCTGATAGTCGTTTTACATCCACTAAATTTCTAGCATACTTTTCCCTGATGATCACCTCAACTCCATTTCTCTTCCCATCTAATCCATGGTAGAATAACTTAAACCCTCCCCCAATATTTCTGGCCCTGCTGCCCTTCCACCTGGTCTCCTGCCCACACACAACACATCCACTCTTCTTCTCTCCTTCATGTCAACTAGCTCCCTACCTTTCCCTGTCATTGTACCAACATTCAGGGTTTGCACCTTCAGACCAACGCTTCTAACCTTCCTCTTTCCCCTTTTTGCCTTAATCAATCACCCTTCTCTTCTTCTACAGCAACAAAGACCCAGAGTGTTTTTAGAAATGACTCACAATAATCACTTGAGTCATTAAATCACTGACATCAGTCCGTCTATGAATCTGCTATTTTCCCAAAATTCTTTTAATTTCATATCTGTGATTACACTTTGTCATAGCTTAGGCTTCCCAAGGGAAGCACAATTCTGTCTGTGGTCTCTGACTGCAGAGCATTGTAGTATCGTGACGATTGACTGCTGGCAAATAGTAAAAGACAACAATGGACTTACAATCTGCCCTTTAATGAAAGCGGCCTCTGTAGGAGAAGAGACAAAGACGCTTTGTACAAATCTGAAGTGGGTCTGTGTATGTGTGTGCTTCTTGTTGGTCAATGAAGCCCACCACTTTGTCCTCGATGCCAGAAATTTCCTAAAAATCATACGCAGGTTGACTCATTGACTGGCAATAGCTATGGTTATGTTAAGTCAATTTTATTTATTTGATATTCACACTTTAATTGGTAAATGCATACTGTTCCAGCAGGAGGATATTTAGAGATAATCATAGACTCTTTTTTTTATGTTTTCATTCCATTCAACCTGACGATGTTCTTTACTATAACATATATAGATTACATTTTTCATAATACGGACCTAAGACTGCAGTGGTGGCCTTATGATTATCTTGTCTTCTACCTACTCCTAGTGTCTTTAACCCATCCATCATGGCTGGTCTCACAACTGTCCTGTATATTAAAGTATAGTTTGTGGTATAAAGATTCATGAAAAATAATAGACCACCCCTTTTTTACTTGTTCATTTCAATGACTGGTACCACTAAAAGTATATCACCTGAATTCAATGAACACCAAACATGGAATGTCTAAAAGCACTGTATCTGTCAAATGAATGCCATAGATATTGATGCAAGAACTGAAGTGATTTCGGTTACAATCAAGAAAACAAGCTCTGAAATTAAACTCTTGTGAGCTTCTTTTGTTGTTATCGTTATATTCTTCGAACAAACAAATGGACATTAGTAGAGGAACCAGACATTAAAGGCAACAGAAGAAAACAGCGGGGTGATTTAATAACCTTTTCCATGTCTTTATATATAGATTGTTGTTACCTCAATTCTGTCCTCGTCAGCTGCCCTGTTTCGCACTGCTTTGAATATATGCGTCCCACTTGTATTTTAGGAAACAGCTGCAGTACTCTGTCTGCAACAATTCCCTATTGTTGATAAACAGGTTTTATAAAAAACTATTTATTTTTTGCCTTTATGACATATGGTATTTGTTATAGCAATAAAAAAGAAGATATGGTACAAACAAATGCACATTATTTACAAAAAAATCAAGGATGCTTTTTAGACACATAAAGCATTGTTGACTCATTCCCAAAGCCCAAAAATGATAACTCATGACACAAAATGTGGCACTGCACAGTGATGAAAAACCACTTGTTTATACAATATATGCCCGAGGCTACATGTCCCAGCAGTGTCCTTGTGTGGGAGCTCTCCTATATCTGTCAATTTTCCGTAACAACTCACACACACAGAGCCATCCAAATGCCTTAGTTTCCTGCTATTGTTCTACACAAGATTTCGCATGAGGAAGCTGTCATTACTGCAGACACAGCGAAAGTAGGATTCAGTTTTAAAACACCACAATATATAATGACTGGGTCTGACAGAAGGTCCCCCCGTGAAAATGGTCTATGCGAAGACTATGATTTTCTCACTGGAAAGGCTTCCAATTGTCTTAAGTGGAGTAAAAAAAAGTGGTAGTTAGGGCAGAAAGATACAACAGAGAGGGATGATTGCAACTTCCTGCTGCTTAAACTGCATGATTACAGAGAATTGAAGATCCCCCTTCCTTGTTAAGAATTGTGACTTTATCATAAATATTAACAGTTCAGCAAAAACCTGAAAAATGATGTCACTATATAGGCAAACAGACAACGTCTTTCCCTGAAAGAAATGCCAGTAAATTAATTATAACATCAATACGTTCTAGAAACTATATGATTTCTTTCGTCAACTTCAGAACTTAACTTTGGTCTGGGTGGAGTGGACACTGCCAACAAGTTCACACCTGTGGAGGAATGAGGTTGAAGACTGTGGAATTTTTTTAATTTTTTTTTTCATTTTGTCATCAAGTGAAATAGATTTAACAGAGGACCTTAGTGACATAATTGTAAGTTGAAACGTTTTGTAAATAATATATATAATTTGCCTCTCTAGACATTCATGTTTTTTAAAGAATAATAAAATATATATTTTTTTAAAGTTAACAAAGGTTTTCTTTCAAAATGTCCGTTCTGCAAAAAGGAAATAAGTCAGAAAATCTGGATTTAAATAACGACTGATTTACATTTTGTACTTTGTACTACTATTATTATTAGTCAAAAATTTAAAGCGAGTGGTTTTTAATTCCACAATAAATATTTGTGTATTTTTCCTATTCTAGTTTTTTTTTATTTTACGTTCTTTAGCTTTCATATATATTTTTGTATAAAATGTGTTTCTTTGGATAAAAGCGTCTAATGTAAACGCTAAATGTAACGTAATGTAGTAATATTTTAGTCAGGCAGCAGCGTGGACAGCCACGCGTCACTGTGGAAAAAAGTGGGTGGCGTTCACTGTTTTTGTGTGTGTGTACATGGTGAGAAGAAACTGCTGTTGTGTGTCTCTGTCTGTAACGAGATGACAGCTGATTCTGCCCACTTGTTCAGTGCCCCGTCACTCGTCACCATCACGCCGAGATAAAACGCCCGTTCACGGCAGGAGGGTAAAGGAAGACACGGCGTCTGAACAGAGGGAAGTGAACTGTAGCTTTTGGGAAAAGTTGTGTCGATACGAGAAAAAGCAGCAGCTCTGTCTCCACCACATCAGCAAACAGGACTGGAGAAGTGCAGATTCTACTGTGACTAGGTCTTCTGGACAGAACGTTTGCGTCTGGATATTTCAATACTGCAAAGGTAAGACCAGGACATATTTTTACAATTCAGGGAAACATATATCGCTGACATTTCCATTAGTGTATGGGCAGCCTTGTCATTCCCATTACACTGTAATAACTGTTTAACAGTTTTCAGTTGTGACACACACACACACACACACACATAGAGACTGTAGGTACGTATACACCAACGAGTCTATGACACACT
This sequence comes from Paraplagusia blochii, assembly GCA_016785265.1. Lineage (NCBI taxonomy): Eukaryota > Metazoa > Chordata > Actinopteri > Pleuronectiformes > Cynoglossidae > Paraplagusia > Paraplagusia blochii. The sequence continues at coordinate 299,181 of JAFBJS010005588.1, forward strand.
GCGAGTCATGTGAGTTGAAACAGTGATGGCAATGAGCAAAAGTGCTGTGGCACAAACGATCTCCATGTGTGTTGTCACCTGTGAGACTGTTGCTGTCAGTTGTTCCACCACCACAAAACACAACACTTTATGTCCCTACATATCTTTTATACACAAAGCCTTGTTATTGTTGCATTTTAAGTCAATGTTGTGACTACAAAATAATTCTTACATTAAAAGCTTGTTATCCTCGTCCCCCTACAAATATCCACTATTAAGAACATTTAAAATTCTAGCTAAATTGCTGAGTATGGCTCTTTCATAACCTTCAGTAGTAAATTGTGCATTTTCTTGTGTACATGAATATGCACAGAATCATCTTTTGGCACATTAACTGCTTGGAGAGCAGATTGTGTAATTCTTTGCAGAGCAAAAGAGCTTGTGTATATCTACTCTCCCACCTTTTTTTGTTTGTGCTTAGTCAGGATTTCTGATGCACATGAACATTCCACCTGCTGAATAATTCAAAGCTGGCAGCAGAGTCCTGTATCATCACTTGGTGACAAAGAAACTTGAGATGTCACTTAATTGTATTGCGCGGTGCAAACAACCCAACAGGTATATCTTACCTTAATTTCAGTTAAATGTGTGCAGATACAGATGGAGAAAGTATCGTATTTTCCAGACTATAAGCCGCACCTGACTATAAGCAGCACCCAATGCATTTTTAAAGTAAAAATCATTTTGTACATACATAAGCAGCACCTGACTATAAGCCGCATGTGCCGCATTCTTTTTGCATTTTCCATGATGAGGGTCAGTTTATGCTAATTTTATTCATGTACAAAGCGCGTTACCGTACGTTATACTTCTTCTTCTTCTGTGGTGTTTATTTGCGGTTGTGATTTGCGTCTTCCTTGACACCACCTGTCTCACTCTTACCTTTTCTGCTCGAGCAGTTAGAAAAAATGCATACATTAGCCGCATCTCTGCATAAGCCGCAGGGTTGAAATTGTGTACAAAAGTTGCAGCTTATAGTCTTGAAATTACGGTAAGTTATATGAAGGTAACAAAAATAACTAAACCTTTTATCGGTCTGTTATGTTATGGTTGCCTAACCTGGACTGTTATTAAACAACAGGCTGGATTTCAATAACAAAATGTTTCACATTGTGGGATCAGGATGACAGGGACACAACATAACTCTGAAACAGGTTGGAGAAAATGTTATTTTTTAGAATTTTGAGATGGTTTCATCATTCAGTGAGGTGAGATAGACATATTATTTTGGAGATGGAGTCACCAGGGAGGAGTGAAACTCGATGATGTAAACTCAAACTGAGGGAAAGCAGAACTCAATAGAGATGAGGTTAAGAAAAGAAACATTCTGTGATTTATTAAAAAAGTGTGGTTATAAATCTGATGACAGTATAGGATAAATAGTCCTCCCTTACAATAAACAAAAAGGATAAAACTCAAAGAACGTGACAACAACATGTCAGAAGACTAAACAAGTTCTCTTGATTCACTCCACAAGGTCCTTCTGTGAGTCTGCTTTCAAAGCCGAATCACATGCTTGAGAGTTCATCTCTAGATTTAAGTCGTACTAAAGTACACGTTTGATGATATAAATCACACTCTGAGGAAGTTCGGGTCAGCTGACTGGAGCTGGCTTGGTGCCGTGTCACAGCAGTCTAAATATGTCATTTTTTTCACCATGCATGAAGCCTTTCTGCTTTCGCTGCCATATGTGATCCAGTCATTCTTGTATTATATTGGACAATGTAATTGGTCTGTAATACTATGATGTGACTTTGAAAGTTAAAAAGTCATTCTTAAAATTGAGAGAAATCTGTTCTGCATATTTTTCTTTTCTGTCATGGTGTTTGACAAAATGTTTTACTTCCTGACATTGTCTATGTTGCAATGTTACAAAGATGACGACTACGTTTTCATACAAATATAGAAACATCAAGTTTTTCTTCCTCATCCAACACTGTCCTGTCAAACATGTGTCCATTCATTTGTTTTTTTTTTCCGTTGAATTTTGGTGGATTTTCCATTACGTTCCAAACATTCTCTAAACATGTCCTGATGCCATCTCTGCCGCAGAAAGAATGAGAGAATAAGTAAAATCAGTTATGTAACAACCCATGTGCAAACTATTAAGGATCGGCTCTGCTTTAGGGGTGCGGCTTGTCCTTCGGCACTTCTGGGGTCCTGATGGGGAAAACCCTCAGCCGTCCAAACAGACTCACGTGTCTATGACACTGCAGTCTGAGTACTCCTCTTCAGTGGAAATATTTATGCGAACAAGCAGTTCCACCCTGTGTCTGTGTACTGAGAGTGTGTGTGAAATAATCAATTTATATGTAACACGTGGAGGGGTGGGCTGCAGAGATGGATCACTCAAACCTTTTTTTTTTTTACGAGCAAGCCACTTCCTGTGATGCTGTTGTGTACAATACAAACATCATCTAGATCACATGTGTCAAACTCAGACCCAGGGACCAAAGCTGGCACACAGTGTAATTGTATTTGGCCCCCAAGATCATATCAAATGTGTACTAGAGTTGGCCAGAGTTTGTAGTACTAGCAGTATATGCACTATAATGTGGCACATAAATCTTGGTTTTTTTGTTGTTGGCAACATAGATTTATTTTAAAAATGACATAAAATGATACAGATAAAGAGACATCCAGATGTTCTCATTTGTTTATAATATTAAGCTTTGGTTGTTTCAGGTTCAAAGTTTGCACAAAACAGAGGGAAAACATGTATAATTGCCATCAATTTTCAATAACTATCAAGACAGGCTCATACCTTTTTAGCAGTTTTTGATTTTGGCCAAGTGTGAATTTGAGTTTGACAACCCGATCCAGATACATACCAACGTAGAATAGATTCCAGCTCCACGTTGCAAAGACGTGTATTGACAGATGTGCCTGTTAAACTGCAGAGATGTGCATGTTTGTGCTGTACAACTTGTTTGCATGCCTTTGCAGCCAATCATCTCCATGTTTACCGTTCACAAGTCTGAGCTAGGCCAAGTTTTCCAAAATCTTGCATTTTCTCTTTGACTCATCTTGCCAGATGTGTAACATTCAATGACTTAAGGCTGAGTCATTTCATAGTCCCTTTGGCATCCTTATTTTGAAGCTATATTAAAAGCCTTAGTTTACGTAGCAAACATGCAATACAGACTCTTTGTTTGTAAGCCCACCCATATGGCAAAGAAGGACTCATCTAAATCACTTCACATGGTTTTCGTCTGTGTGTTCTTTTCATCTCCTCCAGCTCATGCTCAAGTTTGTCTGCCCTGCACTGACTCAGTAAACACTCAGTTAAAAAGAAACACATGACTTGTGTTGACAGCTGTCAGTGTCTTGCTACCTCCATTCCCCCACTCCCTTCACTACCCATCACATGTGCTGATACAGTTGACAAGCTAAAAGAAGGTGACAGATGTTTCACAGTCGTCTAGTCATTGTCACCTGCTCTCTGTAGTGCTTTTGTAGAGGTGAACTCTTTTCAGAGGACTCAGCGTTTTTGGTTGGGTGACTGACACAAGGACAATTATTACTAAAAATGTCAGCTGTCCTCCAGCTCACTCTGGAGGTTTCCAACTCTCTGCCTCTTTGTTTCACATTGATACACAGGCTGGTGGATTGGTTGAAAGGCACATGGTCTGTGTGACAGTGCGTCCGACCTGCAGGTTTTTTTTTGTGGGCTTCAGTTGACCCTGTTCAATAAAAGACATACTCAGTCAGCACATACTACTTCCCCATCAGGGCAACCACAAAGACAACGTTTTAGCATTTTCATAATTGTAGAAACAAATGACTCATTAACCTTAGTTATAAAGTGTTAAATCATATTTATTCAATAGATTTGTAAAATACCTTCCATTAACCCTATAAAATACCTATACCACCTATATCAACACCTGACTCTGCGCTATGTCGGCAAATCAAACATCATTTCCCAAATAAAAAAGGTGATGTTGATCAAAACATTGTATTTTAAATATCGCAATGTCTTTTTGTAAATGTGTTTTTTTTTTTTTTTCATCAGGTATTCCAAGGGCAACTGAATGGCATAGAGTATTCCCTGGAGATTGTCTTGGTAGGACATGCGCAGACAACATCTCTCGGCGATATCGAAATTAGGTGATTATGGTTTTATATTTCTGGTATAATATAAAATGAGAACACATCAAGGTGCTTTGGTTCAGTAACAATGTAATTGGTGTGGAAATCCAGGGTTTACCTCCTGGGCAAGATCGAATCCCAGTTAGGGTGGTTGGGTTCTTCACGTGGGCTCACCACCTGGAGAAATGTTTGTAAGGGGCTGGTGCGGAGCAGTGTGATTTGGGTGGTGGTCATGGAAACTGCTCCCTCCGCAACGCGATAATGGATGAGCGGATAAAAATGTCAAGCACGTGTTTAGCCAATTTTAAGATCTATGATACAACCTCAGTCTTCAGCATCTAGTGCTGTTGCACATGAAATATCTTGTTTAATGTTCATGTTTGGGTTGAGATTGGTCAAAGCATGAATTGTGTTGGACCGCCACAGACAGTTCATGCTTTGTATCGCTGACAGCTGAGACACGTCTAAATACACACAGACTCTCTCTCTTTTTCTCTGTCTGTCTTTCTTACACTCGCCCTTTCTGTTTCCTGCTCGTGCATGTGTGTGTGTATGCCAGCTGTTGATTTAGCTGCCTTCGAAGTGCTGCTACTTTCTTCACGACAGTGACGAGTGTCAGGCACAAGTTTCATTTTTTTCCCTGTTGACCACTGCGCCTTTAAAAAGTAAAAGAAACAATTTCTGTAAGCTGAAAAAGTAAATTTAATAATCTAAAAAGCAAATAACATTGCTGCTCCTCCTGTAGTTTCAGACATTTTTTTGAGGAGGTTCCTTGAGCAGAGTCCAATTCATTATCAGTGCATTGTAAACCATAAAGAGTTGACACACCTAAACTGAAAAGATTCCTGAAATCATGTATATGCATATATAAAATGAGGAAACGGTCATATATTACTCTTTCTCTCTATTACACTTTTTGTCCTTTGTCATAAAAAGCTTTTACAAGAGATGTGTTAAATGTTGGCAAATTCATGTCTGAATGAATGTGTTTTCAAAACATTCTTGGTTAAAATAAATCTTTTCCTGCATTTTAGTTAAAACCTCAGTTTCTAAACCAATAATTGCCCAGAAAACATTTCAATTATGACCTGTGGCTGTTGACGTACATGAAATAATAATAACCATAATTTCCCCTCATATATTCTTGAAAATATTTTTACGCAGAAAGATAATTAGATGGATAATTTACAAGTGGATGATTTACAAGGGTTTTATGTCAGGCTCAGCTAACTAATGCTGACTTGTGCAGACTGATCTGTCTTGTTGTCATGTTGTCAACTACCAATGCAGGGCACTGAGCCCAGGCTTCCACTAACACAGTAGCAGAGCTGTAAATAACACTAAGGAGCTTGTCTGGCTGGATGAAGATTGGTGGATTAACTATAGGAAAGTCGCCTCTTTGCAGTGACTTTTCTGCAGGTCCTTCTGGACGTTAAATAAAGAAGAGAGCCTTTGGTTTCAGGGTGATTGTGGTATTATAAATTTCACTTTACAGCTAGAGTACTTCACAGTAACAGGGTGGGATTTGTCCCAGTTTTTATTACGATAAAAGTCTGAGGCTCAAGTTGTAGTTGTGCTGAGAATTTCAGCACGGTCCTGCAGCAGTCTGGGACTGGGGCTCTACTGGCTTTGTTCCTTGTTTTTCGGTTCATTGATGTGATAGAGAATGGTGGAGCTGACACAAAAAAAGAGGGAGAGATGATGCCTAAATGCATCTCGGACATGGCGTGTACATCTCTAGTCTAACCGGGACACCTCTGAAGCGCATTTATGTCCTAAAACATGTGCACTCTTCAAAAAACAAGTTTTCTACAAACCTGTTGGTGGAGTAAGAAAAGCTTGTGTCATAACCTTATGTTCCAGACGTGTTGTCTTTCCGTGGCCAAAAGTCCTGTCTGTCTCTAGAAGACACAGTCTCATTGACAGGACACCTCACTCCCTGTGGCTTACATCAGTTAATGTCTTGGCTTATGTTTCCTTGTGGTTTTAACACAGTGGTGTTAATTTCACAACCTTCCAAACACCAAACAGTGCCAAGAGTTTAGTTCAGTATCAGTATCGCTCAGCTTTCATTTGGAAGTGAGCGCACGTGAACACTAACACACATGCATACCCTACAGATACTTTAAGTACCATCATCTGGTTAACCTGAGCTTTGTCGCTCCCCAGACACTGAGGCACTGCACTTTGCTGGAGTTCTGTTCCTTTCCCTCTTCTGCAAGGCCATCTTAACAGAGGCGTCTTTGACAGTCATAAACTAGGACTCTTCTCGTATTTCCTACCTCTTTCTCAGCACTTACCGCTACACCTGTGATTAATCTGACCTTGGGAATAATCCACAACAGCTGGAGCAATATTGATTCAAATACATTATGGTGCTTCATTGTTACGTCCATTAAAGAATAAAAGTGTCTCTCTGGAAAAATAAAAATACATGAAAAAAGAAAGAATAGGTTTGTTTTTATCTTAGTTTTTTTTACGGCAGTGGTGATCTTGTGGTCAAGGAATAAGACTTGGGTGCCAGGTTACCATTGAGGTCCTCTGAGCATGGCACTGTTCCCACTGCTCACTTTGGTGATGGATTGAATGCAGAGGTGTGGATCGCAAGGTGAGAAAGACAAGGAGTTTGCTCTCCATCCTTTCTTATTGTAAATAAAACGTCAATAACTTAAGAGTTCAAGTTATTTTCTGTGCAAGTTGTTTATGCAGCGTATGTCATTATGTTAACACTCACTCTGGTGTTGCAGAACTGCACAATGTTGGGGTGTAATTAGATTTTTGATTTGTGAGTGGTGTCACCATTCAACACGTGATCCTGCTGGACCAATCCAGTAGCCGGTTGATGACAACAGTCCATCAATATGACTGCCTCCATGGTTTACTTATCGTAACTAGTACAGAGAAATTCTACCAACAGTGTTCTACAGAAGCAGTGGTGGCCTAGTGGTTAAAGAACCATTCTTGGGCCCAGGAGTCCAAGAGCTACCAGGTTAATACTGAGGTGCTCTGAGCATGGCACAGTCCCCAGACACTACTCCCCTGGTGCTCAAAGCAGGCAACTGTTCACTTTGGTGATGGGTTAAGTACAGAGGTCACATTTTGTTGTGTGCAGTGGTGTGTGGTGTATCACAATGTCTCAATGACCAGGAGTTTGCTTTCCTACCTTATTAACGGTTTATATTTGAGGATTATCGATGATGGAGGTGGTTGGAGTTGGAGTTGAGGATGCGGAGGACAGGAGGAGATGGAAATTATTGACTCGCTGTGGCAACCCCTGAAAAATGGGATAAGCCCAAAGGAAAAGAAGAAGAAGAATCGATAAGGCGCTAAGGTCTCAACTGCAAAGTGATATGAAATGACAACAACAAAAATGGCTGCCTCAAATAGAAAAAGGGTAGAAAGCAAAACAATTTATGTTGTTTAACAGGTTCATTAAATATGCGGGAATTTGGGGCCAATTTCAGTAAACACAGTGTGCCTCTCCTACCTCCCTCTCCTGCAGGGGAAGGAGGAGGAGCAACACGCTTTGTGTAAAAGCAATTGAAATTCCCTCATGCATGGAACTAAACTAATGTAATCAGTTCTGTTTATATCTTGCACCAGTGGGCAATATTCAGTTACAACCAAGAATCCCCTGTCTTTTTCCAAAACAGTATTTCTGAAACCTACTTATTAAAAAATATATAAATAAATATTAACTATCAGCCATCTAGTCCTGCTCACAACAAAAGCAAAATATTTTGAGCCTCCCCCTATTAGAGTAACTGGAAAAAAAACTTGTCAAAATGACTGTTATTAAATCTTAACAATAGATATGTGCTCCAGCTCAATACAACAAAGAACAAAGTTGAGGGAAGAAGTTGTTAAGCGTTGTAACAGACAGACTGGGAGCGCTTATAGTGTGGAACCTCCGGAGTGGAAAGAATAAAGATTTAAACCAGGGCTAAAAGAGGGGGAAGATTTTAGTGTATGAAAAAAAATGTGCTTAAAGTAGACGTATGTATAATGGAAAATCTGTGAAGTGCACTGTTGGTAATGTTGTGTTGCATCAGTCTGAATCAACAAATGCATGGTTAGAACCTGGTTCGTCCTTGGAAAGCAGAAGGCTTGTTAGAGTTTTTTGTTTAAATCCATCTTATGTAAAGCACCTTTTAATTTCCTTCTCTTTTTTCTTCTCAGTTTCTTTTGTCCCTTTCTCATTTCCTCACGCTAACACTGCCTATTTAGTCTGAGTCCAAAAAAGGTGTGTTTTTTTTATCTGTAAGATCCCTGTTGATTTATATTGTAAGAGCTGGATAGCCATTGGCCTTAATAGATTGCTCACACTGAATTACAAAAAAAATATGTATTTAAACTGTATTTTGAACTTTGTTTCTTTCTGTTGCGCTGTTTGTCCGTACAGGTAATGAGTAATGGAAGCTGGGTCAGTGGTGCGAGCCGTGTTTGAGTTTCTGCCCAGTGTCTCTGAGGAGCTGCCACTCTTCACTGGTGATGTCATCGAAGTGCTGAGCGTTGTGGATGAGTTCTGGTTGCTGGGAAACAAAGATGGTGTCACAGGTAATATGGATGAGGGTGATTCTACGTTCATAGAAATAAGAGAATTTTTCTAAACTTATTGCCTTGGACCTCGAACTTGGAAGAGGCTTGAAAGTCTGCATTCTGATAATGTATATAGATAGACAAACAATAGATAGATAGGTAGGTAGATAGGTAGATAGGTAGATGGATAGATGGATAGATGGATAGATGGATAGATAGATGGATAGATGGATAGATAGATAGGTGGAAAAAAAGAAGAGAAAAATAATGGAAAAAAGGGTAGGTAGCTTGCTCAGATACATAACTCACTAGAAAGATAGATAAATACATAAAAACACTACTAACTTAACTTTAATACATGTCAGTGTCTTGCTACTTTCATGAAAACGATTTCAAACACTGAGCTTGCACCGAGCAGTGGATTTCCAGCTGTTAATTTATCAAAAAATATTGAACCATCCGCCCATTCAGGCTTATCTAAACTAGTTTCTAATGTGTGTGTGTGTGTGTGTGACCAAATGCTGACATGACACAAGATTGATTTGAAGGATTGTACAGTATTGGCAGTTTCGACAGTCCATATACTGTAGGTATAAAAATCTGAAGTATCAATCACTTTATTTTGGTCTAGATCAGTCTGAAAATGGTGAGTGAAAAGGGTTTTTTTTTAAATCACTATTAAAGTGTTTAATAATCTAACACAGCAGAGCATTTATGTTTATCAAGTAAGCCTTTCTAATTCTTATGTTATCTTAAGTAATAATTTTCTTGTGAAAGTCTGTGTGCTAATGATATAATCTCTGGTAAAATATTCCTGTCTTAAGAATGTACAGAAGTCAACAAAGTCAGCATTGCTGTTCCCATGAGGAAACTGCAGTGTCTCTCAGTGCTATGACTGACGTCACCAAACAGTGTTTTTGTTCTATGGTCTGCCCTCAGGTCAGTTCCCCAGCACCTTTGTGGAAGAGGTTACTATTCCCAGCACCAAACCTGGAGACTGTCTCTACGTATGCATCAATGATTTTGCCACAGCTGAACCGGGCAAACTGTGTCTGAAGAGAGGTACGGATTAGGTTCTGTCCTTCGTGTGCAAATATGTAAATCTGGTTCAGTGTATTCTAGCTTTGCAAATTGATCTAATGTGGGATAGCTATAAATATGTGATGCAAATGTTACCATGGGACATTTGCATAGGTTACAGAATGACACTGCATGTACAGTATGTAAACACCCTTGGCCTTATCTGGTAACTCTAATGGGACTTGTTCTCTCTCAGCTGCATGTTGATGGCGCTGTGTTCAGGTACAGTAGATTGTGTGTATTGTGTGTTAGTTTAGTAATTAAGACTCAAATCTCAAAATGTGACTGTTGCTATTACTCTTATTGCCACAAACCAGAAAAGCTTCAGTATTATTACTGTTACTACTGCTAGTAAATGCCGTCACTAGTGACATTTGGTGACAGTTACAAAGTATATAGTTTTTTGTAGTTTTTTTTTGTCTTGTTAAACACCAAATGGTTGTTATTGTGAAACACATATTTGAGTAATTCCCTTCTCCAAAAAGAATTAAAATTTGTTATTGTTTCAAAACAGTCCACTAGATGTCACCAGAAACCCATCCGAAACTGACTGCAGCTTTTCTTCACAGAGATTTGAATCACAATTCACTTGGAAAAAATGTAGAAAGTCATTAGATGTGGCAATAATTCTATTTATAGCCATGTATCTATGTGTTAAATCTGTACATTATTAAATTAAGTATTAAATATTATAATAATTTTATTCTAATAAACAATTCATTCTTTTATTCGTTTTAAATTCAACCAGTACTAAACCAGTATCTCTGTTCTGTTTCACATAAATAACATTTTCTTCCCTCTAAGGAAGCTTAGGCATTCCTGGCCACCTGAGGGTTAAAATGTTCATTTCCAGTATCACTTTCAACACTACTGTTGGCAACAGTCCAGTTTTGGTCTTTGACACAATAGGAGGCGGAGCCGCAGGTCTTTGGTATGTGGCCTGCGTGACCCTGTTGATGACCAGATAGCATTCCTATTGTCCTGCATGGCTCTGTATATGAGCCGCAACACCGACTGAGAAAAGTTTATTTTTTAATTTTATTTTTTTGTATATATATATATATATATATTTTAATTTCTAAAACTGTTTGTGCATTTTTTTCTTCTTTTCATGTTTTTAAGTGCACACCATTTTGGTAAAACTGAAATTTTCATTAATGTCTCACCAGGTGATGTGGTTGTTGGAGAGGCAAGCTCGGCAAGTAATGCTGGGGAAATATGGCAACGTGGCTGCAACGCCTGGGGCATCCGTGGTCTTTTCCCCACGTCGTGTGTGAAAGAGCTAAACCTTTCTTTTCGATCAAAGCAGCTGTCCGAACGCTGTGCTCAGGCCTATGCTTCAGATCTGCCACCTTATGCTCTGGGCCAGGCACGTGCCCTGATGAACCTCCATGCACAACTTAAAGAAGAATTGGATTTCCGTGAAGGGGATTTGATTATCATCACTGGTCTGCCTGAACCAGGCTGGTTTGAGGGCGAGCTTGACGGTCGCAGGGGAATCTTTCCTGAGGGATTTGTGGAGATCAATGGTTTGCTTCGATCACCACAAGAACCTGAAGAATGCCAGTATTTACAAAGTGACCCTCAACGGCTAACTTATGAGGACCCTTATGATCCAGTAGAAGTGCCAGAGGAGAGCATGGAGGAAAGTGAGCATTTTCTGAGGGAGGAGGAGAAACCAGAAAAAGATGAAGTAGAAGACGAAGGTGGAATTTACAGCGTGGCATTGTATAACTTTAGAGCTATGGAGCCTGGTGAATTGGACTTTGATGTTGGCGATCGTATTCGAGTCATAAGCACTTTAGAAGATGGCTGGCTGGAGGGTGAACTCAGGGGGCAACATGGAATTTTTCCTCATCGCTTTGTCAGAATGGAAAACAATGAAAATGCAGAACAAACAAATGTAGTTGAGACAAAAGAAGAAAAAGAGACAAGCTTTGCTTCTGAACATAGTCCTGGTCATTTGTTTCCCAATGGGTCAGACAAGGGTCTACACAAGGACCATACAGTGTGGGACCTGGATTACTTTGAGAGGACTGAGGCGAAAAGTGTACCAAGTGGAAACAGTTCTCAGACAAACTGCAAAACACCAGAGATTGAAAAGGCTGAAAGGCCAGACTCTCAGCCACAAAGACCTGCTGTACAACAAGGACCAGAGAGACCCAGGTCCATTCCTCCTGCAAGACCAAGGTTCCCGCCTCGTCCAAGCCCACCTTCACGTAACCAGCAACATAGCCCATCTTCAAACACAACTCAGCGTTCTAATTACACTAATGGTAACAAACGAGTGCTGCAGCCCAAACGATCTCATAGTTTAACCCTGCCTCACACTCAGCGTGGTTGGTCCAAAAGCAGCAGTCACTACCAGAGGCCATCACCAGATGTTGGCGCCCACAGAAACAGAGGTGCCAGTCAGGAATTGATCAGCCTCATTGACGACCATAAGCAACTAGCTCACCATGCTAATGTCAGAGATAATGATGTGATGACAGGCAGTGCTGAGACCCATTCTCGTTCCTCTCAGGCAGTACCTACCTCTAATGGAATAACACCAAAGTCCATTACTTTTGACTCGCTGGCAGCAGCATCCACTGACTTGGAGGAAAAACTTTCGCAGCAGCTTTTTGAATTTGAGAAAAGTTTGACACCATCATACAGTGATGCTTGCTTACGTTCTGCTGCTTCAAGGGACATGTCCTCCATAGGAGACCAGAGCCAACAATCCTTTATCTCCCGACACTTCTCAATACTGGATTTCAGCAGTGAGCAGGATATCATCCGAGGCTCTGCACATTCCCCAGTAAATGACCACGTGCAATCAAAATCCGCTTCTTCCACACTGGAGAGGCGCAGATCACTACGCCCACCTCCCCCACGTCCGAAAGCTCTTCGCCCCTCCGCTCCAGCATCATACAAACCTGCCCGTCCTGCTCCACGCCCTCCTCCTCGCTGTCCAAGGCAAAATACAGCTCCCCCAACCTGCTACCCTACTACGAGCACCCCTATATTCCACGCTCCAGATGAGCCGGCCTTGACCCAAACAAGAGAAGGACAAGCTGATTTTGGTGACACAGCTTCCCAGGAGCTCGAGAATCAATCCCACCTGGACGCTGAAGTCGCTCAAGAAAAAGAGCGGGAAATGGAGAATCAAAAACGAAGGGAAGAGGAGGAAAGGTACCGGCTACTGCTACGACTTCAAGAGGTCGAGCATGACATGGATGCTTATGCTCACACAGCAGAGGAACTTCGAGCCATACTGGAAGAGGAGGAGGAGGAAACGGCCCGCATGCAAGCTATGGAGAATCTAGAGTTCTGCAATTACACCTTGGAGACTCTGGCACTGGAACAACAACAACTGCAAGGTAGGACTCATTGGGTGAATGTGAATTATGACTGTATGTAATGTAATTTTGGTTTATCCTTTAGTGAGTCAGCTTCATTTTTATGCCAAAAATACTTTTTTAGATAAACTGTTAGCTTATATTGTGGCTTCTTGAGATGTAAATGAAAATTGGCTTACAGTAAAGGCAAATAATCACAAAATGGGCATTACTAGTTAAAAAATAATCATAATATAATTATAATTATACTATAATAATAATATGTTACATCAAAATATATCAAGGGTGTTTGGGGTGATGAAAACTCATTATTTAATCAATATTTATATATCAAACTCAATGGACTGGAAATGTACACGTTTCCATTTACAGTTCTGTAGTGTTGATTTGTTTTGCATATGGAAACAAGTTTTGCACACACAAATCATTTGAACCAAAACAAACTTTATAATCACATGAGAATTCATAAATCATTGTAGATAGATCGAGTTGGGACCCAACTCTATTGAGTTCTATTTTATGTAAATCTTTTTTTACATGCCAACAAACAAATAACCAAAAATCTATGTGCTATAACAAATCTGCCAATATATATATTGGCTAAATAATGGCAGGATGGCTCTAATACACATATCTCACAGCCCACATATAATTACACCCTAGTCAGCTATCTATTGTCTTGAGGGAATAGAATAATTTACATGAAACACTATATAATGATACTGTAGGTTAAGTGAATATTTTACTAAGCCACCCTTGCAGGTTGAGGCTAGAATTGGCTTCTAGGAGTAAACAGTAGAAAATTGACAATTAAAGGCAACTGTGGTTTTCATAAGATTTATTAGGATTTTTAGGATTTATTTATTATGTGAGCCATCTCCAGGTAGTGTGCCCATCATTACCCAACATTAATTGGTAAAAATTTAATTACTTGGTGTCCGGTTGCATTCTGGGTATTTGGCAGTGCAACACTTACAGTTGCACATAGGTACGAAGTGCATTCCTGCAAATAGAAAAGGTTAAGCAATGCACACAGGCCTCAGTTTCTTCTTCCACACACACTTTCCCTCGTTGTCTATCCTTCTTCTGACTTCTTCATTTGGTTTCCTTTATCATTCTAACTTTTTGACATCATCTTTGAAAAGCACTGGGACTCCTAAATAGGATTTTTACAGACCTGGAGACACAGATTATGTCCTACTTTAGATCAAGGACAAATCTGTGGTTGTGGCGAGCGTTGATATGTCCTGTGGCCAACCTCTCCGCACTCTTAAGATGGATGAGGGAGGCCAGGTCTAATGGAGCGGGAGGTAGGATCAGACATAACATTGAAAGTTTATCCATTTTATTTATTTTTTACTCACTGAAGTTCTATTGAATGTTCTGAAGCTATTGGTTAAGTGTACTCTATATTATATACTGTATATATATATGTATTTGTCATAATACATATATCTCTGCATTTATTTCTCTTTGTGCAACACAGGCACAATATGTAAAAAAGGGTATTTCAATTTTGTGTCGTTGACAACCACATGTGAAGCAGCTTCTAAATCCTGGGACATGCAGATGTAGCACGTGTCCCAGCCTGGTTCTGGGTATCGTGGTCTGCGTACACAGTAGTACAGGACATTTACTCTACTTTTTTTGTCCCCCAAAGTCTTCTTTATTCAAACATCTTTTCCATTTTATTATATTTCCATGTTTCAATCAGAAACATGGTTTGGATCTTTTTTTAAGCGTTCTTCTCTTTTTTCAAGTTTTTTGTCTTTCTGACAGAAGACCTTATTGTTGAGGTAACACACCCTTTTGCCCACCCGATGTTCATGACCCCATTCACAGAAATACTTCTTTTTGATATTCATGTGTTTTTTGAGACCATTTTCATGCATATAAAGAACACATTCAAAGATGTGTTTTTGGTCATTTTCAATCCAGATTGTCAGATATTTCTTTTACTTCTGTAAAAGATAGAAAAATATGAATCATTCCTTGTTTTATTTATTTATTTTTTATCATTACCTGAAGAAAACAATAAACACAAACCATGGGAGTTTTTGTCAGTCTAATGCCATTGCAATTGATGGTTACTATAAAAAAACTCTGAAAAATGGCTAGATATCAGCTCTGATATTAAACTCTTATGAGCTTTTGTTTATTTGACCAAACAAATGCGCCCCCTTAAGTGTTACCAGGCAGAAAAATGAACAAGAAATTGAAAAAACAGCATTGCGGTCAAATATTCTTTCCATAACTGTAGTTTAAAGCTCAGTAAACAACTCAGTTGACGACTGTAGGCTGTTATAAATGACTTAGATACATTTCTACATGGTTTATATACACTACTGTGACTTACTAGAGCCAATCAGAGGGTGGATTTTTGATTCTTGTTTTTGTAAATAAAATATTATAGAAACAGGTTGGAGGTGCCTAAAGGCCAATGGAACATATTTTACATTCATCATGCTGCAAGTATTTTACACCCTGCTATTAGAACAATACATCACCGTACATCTTTCTAGTTTATTAAGAGATAAGTTACACATTGTGTAAGTGCATTAAAGATGTCAATATGGTACTAACAATTATTTTGCAAAATACCTTTGACAGGATGTTTACATAGTTTAATTTGTTGAGGAAACACTGTTATTATTATATATGACTCCAGTCAACACAAGGCCACACACTCCCGAGACCTCTTTCAGGGTGTGTTCCTGTTCTGAATGTGATGTTCAAGAGACAATGGTTGCTTATTGTTGTAAGGCAGGGAGTAATTTCATCACTGGGCTCACTTTGTCTGCATATTTTCTGTGCAAAGGCCCCTTTAGAAAATCCTACACAAGCTCAACTATGCGTAATAATTAAACACAAAATGAGCACAAAGTCTGTACTTTGTTCTGTTATCTTTAATTTTCTAACTATAATTATGAATGTTTGACTGCATTTGCTTTCTTATTAAGTTAAAATCCATCTGATCCGTGGGATTTATAATTGGTCTTTTTGGCTTTCTAGAAATACCAAAGCTTTACTTTGGGGTCATTACTACCAGATGAGAGAGATTTTATTACTGTAGTTGAATAAACCTCTGTAGGGAAGAGGGAGGGATGAACCGGCTTCGACTACACTTCAAGTCCATTTGCTACTGTCTTGTTGAACCGTGACTATGAATGAGAATTTAAGCAGGAATCCTTTCTTTTGTATAATCTGTGAATAGAATACCTATGATAATCTTGAGAAAGTGGCAGAGAGACCAGGGAGAAAAAGAATAAATTGAAAAATAGAAAGCTAGAAATAGTGAGTGTTTGTTTGTTTGTTGAGAGTGTATCTGAAGAGACACACCTTGTCATTCTAATAATTCTAATAATCTTAGAGCTGTGGAACATTTACCCCAAATTGAGGTGGTAATAAGTGTATATATATAATAATATGATGTCTAACCACAGGGATATTCTGTTTGTTTTCTCAGTAGTCAGTAGTTTCTCTCTTGTTTTTATCTCTGATCTTTAGCGTTAGCCCATTACTCACATTTAAAGCCTCCCACAGCTTTACTGGACTGGACAGTAACAACATTGTTTCCTCTGTCAGTCTCAAAAAGCTGTTGTTCATTGACAGGCGCCAGTATTGTACAGCAACATCCTGTAGATGGACCTGTGGTTAAATTGGATTCCGTCAGTCCAAAGTGCCTTTAGTGACGTTACAGCAATAACCAACATAGAAGAATGTTGTGTTTGACATTCCTGCACTCGACACATGCACAGTTAAGTTTCGGTTGTTTTGCTATTTTGCTTAGGAGAAAAAGAACCCAGACACTAAGACAGTTTATGTAACAAATAAAAATACAATAATATTATTATATATTGTACTCCCTTAAGAAACCTTTATGGTTATAAACTATGTTAGACAAAACATATATACATACACAGTACATGTAATTTTACTATCATGGAGAAGTCTCTAATTCACACTATAATAATTGACACGTTTCCTGAATACTAAAATGTGCCTGTCCTATACAGATTAAAGGATGAAATAAAAGTTAAAGTTGACAAAGGTTTAAAAAAATCTTTTGAGTTTTTGTTTCCTTTTGTCCAACTATATTCATGGTTTTACACACTTACACTCACACTAAACACTACTATTATTATTGTGATATTTATTATCTAACACAGATAGGTAAGCATATATTTAGACATTTATTTTTTAAAAAGTTAACTTTTTTGTAAACTGATACTACCCCTCTTCCGTTTTGTGTGTGCCTGTGTGTATCACATGTTTCTGTGCCTGTCTTTTAAACCTCTTTCATGGAGATTTAAGCAGGGGAGGGATATATTACACTCCATCTTTATGAATAGGCTGGAGTTTTTTCTCACACTACATCATGTTCTCATTGAGTAGGGACTGTCCTCAACATAGGTTAATTGTACAAACCAGACTTACTGAAAGGTATTTATATTTTTTTAGTTTACATTCTTTCATTCTTTAAGAAATTTGCATTTATAGCTAATTCCTGAGTTTTTATGTTTCTCATATTTTTTTTTATATTATTTTTCAAAAACATCAGCTGTAGATAGTTTCACCTGACTCCCTGAATCTATGTGAAAAGAAAGGAGAGAGGTTTGTTGTTGCTTGACTTACTGCAACCACATAAAGATAAAGATTGGTTTAAAAAAAATAAAAAAAGAGCAAATACAAGTGAAACTTGGTTAGAAAGTGTGACTTGTCCCTGGCAATAGCTATGCAAAACTAAGTTAACCCCCTTTCTTTTTCATCAAAGTAAAAAACGTGATTGTCTTCTGCAAACAGAAGTGTGAGCAGGTTGAAACTATAGGAGGAGCTAGTTCACTAATCCACCACTCATGTGACTTCACTGAATCATTAACCCAGGAGGCCCCTCCTTCATTGCCCTACCCCCATCTCCTTCCATGATTCGCTGAAATGGCTGTGGGGAGGGTACGGTTTAGTTACTCTCAGGGTTGGGAAGTGCTTTGACAAGGCAGTCCTGCTGAAAGAGAAGACAGGGCAGAGAGTCTGGGACAAAATGCCTGACAGGTGGAGCCTCGCGCAGCGCTTTGTTTTGGAATGTAGGACTTTGGAAAACAAAAAGAAGACGAAACAAGAAGAAGAAACTCTGTCAGCGCCAGGTAGGCTGATTTAAACAAGAGACATGAAGAGTCCAGTGGCTTATGGCAATCCAGTCATGTATGGTGCAGTGGAATGGAACTACGCGGCCGGTGCCCCAGTG
Source organism: Paraplagusia blochii (assembly GCA_016785265.1). NCBI lineage: Eukaryota > Metazoa > Chordata > Actinopteri > Pleuronectiformes > Cynoglossidae > Paraplagusia > Paraplagusia blochii. The sequence continues at coordinate 317,514 of JAFBJS010005588.1, forward strand.
AGAAGAGGAAAGAGTCTAGAAGAATTGGGTGATGCTGGCTGGGCTAAGGAGAGGGAAAGACTTGCTCATTTGCAACAGATTCAGCAGCTTCACCAACTGCAGCTTCAACAGCAACAGGTGGGATATGCCGGCTATGGAGTTGTTCCTCCTGTTCAGCCACAAGCATCAGTAATGGTTGGAGGTCCTGGTGGGCAATTTCAACCTCCAGGTTGGCCCCCACCCGCGCATGGTCCTGTGATGGTCAATGTTGGTGGGCAGTTACCATCCCCAGTACACGTTCAAGGTCCGTGGCCCGTACAGCCCAGCCATGGACAAGATGTTTACTTCCACCCAAGATCAGAGGACGGCCACCTTGATGTCAGGGTATCGGAATGGAAAGGCAAACATTGTTTTTACCAAGGTCCAGAGGATTACAACCAACAGGACTATGGCAGGACACATCAAGAACAAGTCAGTAATGACTTAAGAACTCATGATGGATATGGTCAAATGGATGGAGATACAAAATCAAGGGAAGACTGGGCCAGAGAGCGTGATAATGACAATGATCGCTATGACTATAGAGGTCGCAGAGATTATGAGGAGTATAATTGTAAGGATAAATACAGGTACCGGGATCATTATGACAGGAAATATGATGACTACAATGACAGGGAACAGCAGTATTACGAAAGAAAGAAATACAGAAAATATGAGGACAGAGAATATGACAGCTACAACAGTGAGTACGAAGATCAGGGTCATAAAAACACTCATACTCACAGAGACAAGTACAGAGAAAGAGATTATTGCTATGACAGTGACAGGGATCACTATGACTCTAAAAAGCGCCAGCGCTACAGAGAAAAAGACTCCTATGACAAAAGATACCGTGAAGACTGCTACTATGATGAACGGAAAAGACGAGATCATTACTCGGACCGTCATTCAGAAGATCGACGAGAGCGTAGAGAATATTCCAGCAAAGACAGAGATGTCTACCAACGAAGGGACGAGGACACTTACTGTAGGAAAGGGAGAAGCCACTATGACTCTGAACTTGAAGAACATGCTAACCACTATGACAGGGAACGCTACTCAAGGTACAATGATAGGTATAATGACAGAAGAGACGAGTACTATGAACACAGGAGAAGGGACATTTACAAATCCAGAGAAGAGTATGAACAAAGGGATGTGGACTACTATGACCATGAGAATGATCACCACTACAAATCCAGAGAAGAAGCTGAACATTCTAACAACAAGCCCAGAGACAGATATCGTCGCTTGCGTTCACTATCTGTGGATTCACGTTATGAGGAATACCAACAAGAAGACAACAGAAAGACACACTGTGAAGAATGGGTAGAACAGCAGAACAAGAAACTGGCTCTCAGGGAGATGCACTCTTATGAGGATCCCGTTCCATACCATCACAGCGATGATCGGGAACAGGGATATGAATCCAGTGCTGGAAGCACAGGGTCAAAACGGGGACACAAACCAGTGTATATGGGCTCCTTAGATCGGAACAGCTTCTACAGGAAAACAGCACCTAGTTCGCTGCAAAAGTCCCACTTCGCCACATCTAGAAGACCAAAACAAGGTAAATACAAAGACGCTGTCATGTGAGAAAAGGTTCTTAGTTTATTGATAATTCAATGTCATCATCATCTCTTTGTAGTTAGAACATTTTACCCCTAAACTTTATTCACAGTTTGATTAAAGACATTCTACTTTGACATCTAATCACATTTAGAGCCACAAAAGGCACCTGGGCTAGAACTTCTGGCAGCTCCTTTACATATAAAAACAGGTTTGAGAAGTCCTTTGTTTTCAAAGTGACAGTTCTTATCAATGTTGACCTCCAGAGGTGCTTTACTAATCAATTCTAGCTGGGGGCTCCAAAGTGCTGACTAGACTAGACCCTCCTCCTCCTCAGGAAGAGTGTGCAGTAAGGTGTTTGTGTGGGTGTGTGAGTGTAAGCACACATCAATATCAGCAATCTCACAGGAAAGTGTGCTGTCAGAAATTTTGTACCTGATGAACAGGTTCCGTGGGTTTTAGGTTTTTGTTGTTTGAGAGCATTGCTGTCTCTAAGTTTTCCATGTTGCAGCGAGTTCTCCGTCACTGAATGACTGACTACATTGAGCAATAACCAGTCTGTGTGGTATTTAGCATGACAGAAAAGTTCTGTCTGTTCTTGTTTGCCTGAAAACACCTTGAAAACTAAATAACTTTCTAGGGTTAGGGTCAGGGTTTTTCAGAAAAGACCTTTATATTTATCGTATACCAATTGCGTATCTTTTTACATGATTGTTGTATTACTTTTCATACTTGTTTGTAGATAAACCAAAGTTGTTAGAACAATTGCCAGATACTTAGTGATGATCAAAAGTTTATGTCATGGTTCACACCAAGGACAGTGGAGAAAATAAGGATTTGACTAACACATATAGTTCTGTTTCTTAAATGTTGACTTGCTGTGGCAACCCCTGAAAAAGGTACGAGTCAATAGAAGAAAAAGAAGAACATATAGTTCTGTATATGTAAGAACGTGTTAGGGTCGAGAAATTTTCAGAGTTGTTGTATATGAAAACAACTAAACTCCTCGGGGGTTTGCTTTCAAACATTAAGGAATTAACAATGCAGTTGCAGACATGTGGGGCATTGTCCCACTGAAGAGACACCTCTAAACCAAAGGGTAGTGTTGGCTATATCAGGATTCATTCAATTAAATCAACATTCCTGAATATAAAAAAAAATGTGGATGAGAATCATAAACATGATTCACAAAAGTTAGCTGTGGGTAGAGTATACATATAAAATATAAAGATGATGAACATTTAACATTTAAAAGGTTTAGACCCTTAGGCTTTTTCATAGATGCCATATTGGGGTGAGGTGGCAGGATCTGGTAGAGGAAGCAGGTTAGTCCAGCCAGTGGTGACCTATAAACTGGTCAGGCAAACACCTTAACCTCTTTATGCACTCTGTGATGGCAAAACATCTTGAGTGCTGAGGATATTTGAAGTTGATGTACAACCTGAAGTCTTTCAACGCTAACTCTAAAAGGTTATATTTTACCATTATTATTTGTTTATTTATTATTTTATTCATTATGAAGTTTATAGTTATAGCACTTTTTGTAGTACCAATTGCTGCAGGCCCTCAATTTGTAGCTAACAGCAGTGATTTTCAATTTACCTCAAACAGTGTGACCAGAGTGGACAGTTGCTTAATGGCTGTGGCAGTGGTGGCCTAGTGGTTAAGGAACTGGACTGCAGTCCTGAAGGTCTCAGGTTCAAATGGGCCAGCTGTCAGGTGACCACTGAGGTGTCTCTCAAAGCTGCCCGCTGTTAATTTTGTTGATGGGTTATATGCAGAGGGTCCATTTTGTTGTGTACACACCAGTGTAAAACAGTACATTGTTTGATTGTTTGTGTGACATTGTATCACCATGTCAAAAAAACAAGGAGTTTACTTTCCTTCTTTTTTTCCTTCCTTCCTTCCTTCTTTCCTGCCTTCCTTCCTAATGGACTGTCTAGCTTAATGAAATAATCAAATCATAATCAATTCCACTCAATGTTTATATTGAGTATTTACCTGCAACTGATTCATTTTGTTTTAGTTCTCCTTTGCCAACTGCACTGAAAAGTTGCTCAGAATCCCAGAAACATACCAGATTGATATATAGTCTGGATATTGAATCAATTTTAAATTGAAAATTGGTTTGGAATCAAATCAAAACTAAAAATTGATACTTAATTGAATTAAGGCATCGTCTGATTTATGCACCCGCAACATATATACATACACTTTCTTATGCCTCACTTATTGTCTTAAGAAGAAGCAGGTGGTGCCCCCTGAACCCTCCCCCAGTCACCTAGTAACACACATGCATGGACACACTGAAACACACATGTGTAAGTCCTAATCCTCAGCGTCAGCACGGTGTGCTGATGGTGGGGGTCTGTCTGGTGCCAGGCAGTGGCCAGCGCCGGCCTGACTCCTTTATTGCCTGAGAGGTCTGATACTTGGGGTTTGTGTGTGTATGTGTGTGTTTGCATTGTATGAGGTCTCCTTAGGACCTGCAGCTTTTCTGGAGACCAAAGCCTGGGCCTTGCAGTGCACAGTCTGGTTTATTTTATCATTGAAATGGCCATAATAATGTGAGATGTGTTTTATTTAGTATTAGCCATAACTGGTAAAGTGAGTACGGTAAATAAAGTTCTGGTTTCACTGTACAAAGCAGTGTTTGTTGACTGAGGGATGTCTTAGAAATTACTGTAGTACTACTCAAGTTTTAAATAATGAAAAACAGTAATTGAACCAGCGAAAAATAACCGTGGACTCCTAGGATGTGAGATGACCCCCCCCCCCTCCATAAACAGTCTTGTCCTGTGGGTCCTGACCTTGTCTTTGGAAAACAATGGTATAAAACAAAGTCTAACAGAGTACAGCGCATGTCCCAGTGTGTTTGTGTACATTTGCTCAGGTGCCATTTGGAAGCTTACTTGAGGGATGACGCCATGTTTCCAAACACACATGCATGCACGCTGACAGCCGTCATGTCCTGTCATCCGTTAATCTTGTTAAAGCGTTTCAGCTCGGTCAGGGGTTTTGCCCTGAGTAAAGCATTTGATGGCAGAGCTTAAAACATTAAACCATCTTGTAATTGTACTTATTAAGTTTTCTCTATGGTGGGCTGACATTGAGGAAGTACAATACATCATTTAAGATTTAGACTTCTCTTTGGCCCTTGAAAGTCTTTGCCGACAAACTGCACAAAAAAATGTGCATCTTGATTATTTGAGCTGACAGAGCATTGTGTTGTTGTTGCCTTACAATATAGGAAAGCTTTTATTATTAGGTAAAGCGAGACCTGGCATATAGATCAATATATATATATATATATATATATATATATATATAATACAGTCTACTTATTTAACATATATACTGTATAATATTACATTATATAACATTACATCACTGTAAAATAATTAGATGCTTAAGGCGCCGGTTCCAATATTAGACTGTGTAATAGACCCGATTGTCAGTGTCTTCACCTTTGTAAAGAAAAGTGTGGAAAGACACTGCAATATGATCATTCCTGGTGGTCCAACAGTCTTACAGTCGAACCAGTTCACTATGACTGAATGCTCAGTAAACTATGATCTGATACTTTGTTCCCCTTAATAGATTTTTTTTTCTACAATTGCATCTACAGTATAGATATTACATTGAAGTTATCACTGTTTTGTACTGATACTGTATTAGTGTGCAGTACACTATTTTACAAGTGTTTTCCAGTGGTTTTCCAAACCAAACCTTCTTTGAGTACTTTTGTATTGTAGCAAATGTTAAGCAAATAAACCCATTGAATGCCAATTGCGGTTAAGGCTGCCAGATACGGTTTGACAATACAAATATTTTCAGCACACACAGTCGTAGGAGCAGTTTAGAAGGAAATTTTTATTAACCAGTAGATATTTTTCAAGAAGATCAGTCTTCAGAAACTTAGTTACACTTCAGGTCTGTCGTCTGAAGTATAGAAATATATAAAGCAGTGTATAATCATGGAGTTCCCCTTACACCAACCAGAAACTGATAACGTTCCTTAATTAGGAATTCCTTAGGAATGAAATGTCTTTCACCTCCAAATAGAAGTCCAAGTCTGACAACAAACCTTTTTGTACTTCATGTTTTCCTTTTCTTGTGGGTAAAACCTAACAATCCTGCTGTTGTCTTTCTTTCCATTAACCTGGAAACAGGAGGGCCGTCCTTAGGGAAATAGGCAACTCACTTGAAGCTTTAAGCGCTCTCAGTGCTCAGTCCAATTGCACGTATGCAAAGTTGATGGTCTCTTCAAATACCTACATAATATTCATCAAAGAAATGGGAGAAAATAAGAAATTGTGAAGTAGCTCTCCAAACCAATGTGGTTTCATTGTTAATCATCAGTTCTCCTGGACTTGCAAACACAGCTTAACTGAATAGTGAATCGTAGAGAGCTTTTCACGGCTTGGTGATGAATGTATTATTGATAAGTTGAGGATAAGGAGACTTTTTTTTCTTGAACAGAAGATGTAATTACTAGGAATGTCATTGATACAGTGGTTGCTGTGGAGTTTTGCCTGTTCAAGGAATGTGTCTTTTTGACATCTACCCCTTAAAACAGATAAGCACAAAGGTATGTCACTAAATCAACTCCTGCTTTGTTACAACAGCAGGTGGTGCAAATGTGAACTAAAGGAACGTGTACAAGGCATATGCTGTGTGAGTACAACGCTTGATAATCAGCCATATTGGCCCAAGAACCAAGATGCATTTGTTGCAAAACAATGGTTTTACAGTGCCTTTGTTTGTGTCATTTATTCACGTCAACCACCAGCAAAACGAGTTAAGTTCTGTCTTCACAATCTAAACAACAAGAAATTTAAAAACAAGTCATGACTCATTTCAGGTTGTCAGACACACAATGTTGACAATGTCACAGTCTTGGAAACTTGTGTGAATTTTTTTCTAATACTCAGTGTCCCAACTGAGCACCCGCCCCCACTCCTACGCAAACACACATAGACACACTCATTCTCATAGAGAGTTGCCCATGTGATTCTTTCAGCAAAGCCACTCCCTACTCACCAAAACTTGGCTTGTTATAAGAAGGGCCCCCGCTACTCTGGTTGCCATGGTGACCATTCTCTCTGCTGTGAACTTTGGAGCAGAAAACATACAGCTATGGTTGTGACTGACCTTGGTGTGCTTTGTGGAGGACAAACTTTTGACTTTTTGTGGCTTTTTGCAGCACGCCAGTTGTAGTTTTGGTGATGTCGGTGCAAAATAGAAAAACATAGCATTCTTTTTTTTTTATTAATTTGACCATTTCCATAATGGATACTTTTTTTTTTTTACATTTTATTTGTATGTGCACTTTGTGTACCCCTTTTATAAAAAAAAAATCTCATGAGAAAAAAGTGAGTTTTTTTTTTTTTCTACTAGAGAGTAAGTAAGTAAGTTTGATAGATTTCAGCCTGTCAGGGGAGGGGCATTAATGGCACGGTCGGCAGGTTGTCAAACATGAAACAGATTGTTTTTAGAACTGGACCTGGGTTTATTACAGCTATTTAACATTAAATAATTTCTATTAAAAATAAGTGCCTTTGCTCTTCCGATGCATTACCATTGTGAAAATAAACAAAGTAATAAAAAGGCAGTATTTGGATATTGCAGTAAATGTTGAATTTTGAAAGTTCTTGGCAGAATTAGGATAATCATCCTTGCAAAAATGATAAAGAGAAACTCTTATCCAATGAGAAGAAGCTAAAATATGATATGCTACCTGTTGCACTAAAGCCAGGGGTTGAGTCCAGCTCCGGGTTTTTACATCTGCAGTCATTTGCCGTCCCTTGTGTGTGTGAGTGTCTGTGCAGTCATGGTGGGTTCGCATTCATTCTCATGGTAATTGGAGCTCAGGAATGGAGTTTTTGCAGCAGGTCTAGGACAGTCCTCCACGGAGCTGGATGGCAGGTTGACAATGAACTACAATGGAGGTCATTGTTTGAACCACAGAATGAGTGTTTGTGTGTGTTTGTGTGTGTGTGTTTGTGCCTGTTTTGGTTTTTGAAGTGGTCTGAAGATAGCTACATGCAGCAGGTGGGTGATGCCGCATTGTCTCATCTTTTTCTTCTGTCGATGGTAGGATCAGAGATTGATTAAAACTTAGTCTTTAAAGTTGCCTTGTTTATTGTTAGCAAGTATAAAACTTATTAATCAACAAATGTGTTTTATATATATATCTCTTATTATCTCTTATTCTCAGTGAACAACTGTAGTAGTTGTTGCTTTATATAAATTTTACTGATTTTATTTTATTCAATTCATGCGATTGAAACAGAAGACGTGAAGGACTAAGTTTACAGAACTTTCTTTTGAATTGCAATCACATCCAATTCTAGTTTGACTGTCTGCACAAAAAGAAGAACACAAACTTATTTTATTTGCATTAAAATAAAAAAAATATATTGTATATATTCCATTTTTGTTCTTGGTTCTTTAAACAATATATTGTGTTTTTTTGGGTAACTTTTACCCAAACCTATTTTTATTTGTCTGTATTCTATGGCCTTAAATACAATTTAAATCATTTTTCAGACAGTGTGACGTAGCATGTCAAATTGTGTGTTTTTCTGCAGTGATGCATTTAAACATCTATCTGTTTATTATATCTATAATGAAAAACTAGTGAAAGTAGCACCAACTTCCTCAAAGCAGGAGGTTATCTTAGAAATCAAGTAAATGGAGAGAGTTGAGAGTTTCTCCACAACAATATGCAATGTTTATATGAAATAAACCTAAATACCTTTGGTTCAGTGTCGTTTGATATTGTTTTTTTTACGTTTACCTCTCTCTTGACATTTGTAATCAAAGGCAACAGTTCTTAGTTAAAGTTGAGCACTAGTTTTACACCTTGCCCATAATCAATTTGCCTTAAATGGTCCGGCGTGTTATAAAGTTGCTTAAGAATCCCTGTGGTCAACATTAATGAAACCTGGCAGCAACAGCAGACCAGCAGCTGTTCTCGTTGACGGATGAGAAATGAAGAGTTTCCCGTGGTGCGTTAGGGTGAGGTTGATGGATTCTAGTGTCAAGCTGAAAAAGCCAAGCAACAATATTTGTTAAGTCTTTTACTGGATGTCACTTTGTGTTTAACTTCTACGTACAACAGAACTTTATATTTGCTTGTCTTGTGCAACAATAAGGATCTGAACAGTAACTTGTTCTCACTATTGCCAGTTATTTATGTGTGAGGCTGTCAATAAGCTGTGAGGTTTGTTAAAAGGGTGTCGACCTGCTGCTGCTGCTGCTGATTGACACCTTTGGTGATTTGCTGCTACCATATACTGTATGGAATAAAAATCAATCCTCTATGATTTTGTTATATAAATACATTGTTGATCTAAACCAACACAAACTCCTATTTTTATGTTCTACAGACCAAAACATTTGTTTTCACCAAAGTAGGTCACGTTGCAACAAAGCATCCTTCCCTGTTTGGTGGTGATGGAAAAAGCTGGGTATTAAATATGTGAAGTGGAGCAGATGATTTGCTTGTGCGAGGATACAGACGATCAAACATGGGAATAAACCAATTGATTCCACTTAAACTGACAGTCTTTTCTTCCCTGCCCTCCTTTGTATTGAATCTTTAACCTGTTGGTGAACAACGTTCTCACACAAGAGGGAGGTAACTGTTGTTGGCAGTTGGCAGAGCTACAGTAAGAGAGACGGACGCAGCGGGGAGTAATGGAAAGAAGGATGTGGAAGAGAGGCATTAGAAAAGCTTCTTTAGGTTTAGCTGAAGCCAGGTCATGTGATAAAGGCTTCAGTCAAATCCAGCCTCACATATCACAAGGTTATAGACTTGAATAGTCTGTTTCTGGAAGTTATATGAAATGATAAGGTCAATTGCAATAATAAAAATAGTGTTTCTTTATTTTGTATAACTCTTTTTTTCTTTTTTTCACATGTATAAAGCACTGTTTAGAATCCATTTGGTCCACTGTTGAAGACTACAGGGAGAATTCCTCTGTATCGGTAACATCACAGAGTAAAACCATAGAGACAGCCATGTTCCCGGACTGCTACTGGATCGGTCTTGCATGATCTTGAACTGTGCCGCTGCTCACAAACAGTCTGATTATGCCCAGAAAAAATGTACATGCATATAAGGCATTGCCATAGAGAATAGACTGGATTTTTTGCAATAAAGTTTTAGCTGTAAGCTTTATGTAATTGGTTCCTTTTTATTAACTTTGTTTAGTTCGGAGACCTCACAGCCAAATGAAATGATAATAGAGTTCAAATTACAGCTTATGGTCCATAAACATGGGTGCAGCCTTGTTGCAAGTATGAAAAATAGGGTCAGTCACAACTGACTTTATATCCTTTTACGAGAACAGTCATTCCAGGCCTTATACTTATTTATAATCTTAGTATTATCAATATATTTCCCTAACTAGTTTAATATTAAATGTGCGATGAAAATTCCCATGAGAAAATTCCTTGTTACATTCACAGTGTAAAGTTGGAAACACAATATGGGGTTTATTGTTACCTGAACCACAGTACTGTAAGGCTGAAACTGTCTGATTGTGTTTGTGTGACCCATGCCACCACTGCATGTGGTAGGACTTAGGTAAGCAGAGTTAAATTGATTAACCTCAGGCAGCACCTGTTCAGCAGGGACGCCATCTTCGACACTATAAATCCTCTGCTGAGGACAAGACAAAATGCACTGCTGGACAAAGAAAAAACTCTTATTTGACTAAAGGAGGTTGTATCAAAAATGCGTTGAGCAAAAGTATAAGTTGGTGTTTTCGCTCTACCCAAATGGACTTCTTTTGAATAAAAAGTAAAGTTTTTTATTTATCTACACAGGCTGCCATGTTTAATATTTATGTTTGTGTTTATTTTAACCTGGGCTTTGGAAGCCACTTCAGGTGAAGTGAAGACAAGTAGGTTTTTGGACCTTGTAGTTTGGACCTTAGTTTGGACCTAGGTAGTACCTAGGTCTACCTAGGAAGGTAGTTTGGACCTTGTGTTTCAAGATATAGGAATATTTAAGTTATTTCACTGCAGACTCCTACTAGACGTTGCAAAATTCTGTGCCTTTGGACATTGTCGTTCTCAAACGGTTCCTGCTTTTCCTCTACTGTACATATTGTTTTTGTGCCAGTAACACATGCTAATGTCTTTCCTGAACCCATAATCAGATGGGCTTAGAAACACAGAAAAAACAAGCTTTTTTTTAACTTTTGTCTCTTGGAAATTTGTTTTACGACTATGGCTGCTAAACTGGTTTATTTGATGTGTGTGTGGTTGCAGCAGGTGTTTTGCTGCTCCCTATTCTGTACCAAACCTTCCACTGTAAGGACATTTGAGTCCAACAACTTTTCAAATGTCTCCTACAACTTGTTCTTATCTTAGTCCAATCTCTTTGCATCTTCTCTCAGATCCCCAAGGGACTGTACGTCTGTAGCTGCTGTAACAGGCCTTTGTGGCCAACACAAAGAGGGCGGGCCAAGTCCAGTTTTGGGCTCATTCATGAAAAGCAGCCATGCATGAACCGGGCTCTCCTTGCAGTCCCAGAGTCCCCCAAAGATAGACCCTGCATGGGTGATAGTGGAGACATTAACTGAAATCTGGTCAGACAAACAGGGCTGTAAAAGGCGAGGCTGACTGTGTGGGTGGTCAATGAGATGTTTGCTGGCAGGGACAATGGGTGGAGAGAGTATCGGAGATACTCTATCTGTAGATACTCTATCGGTAAATTTATCTATATACTGGTAGTGCTGTTCTGTCTGATTTATTTTTTAACAAATCACTTTCAGTTTATGTGAAATGAAAGCAAGCGAGCAGAAGAAATTGTTTAAGAGATACCAGAATCAACCTTCATTTACTGTAATAGTTTCAAGGAAAAAAAATAAAAATAAAATACAGAAAAATGTAAATATGTGTATTTTTTCTCTTTTCAGAGATGACACTTCTGTCCTCTCAGCCAAAGCCCCTGAATCTTGCCACAGCCTCAGATGCCAGTCCTTCTACAGACCCCAGTGCTGAAGACCCAGGGCAGAGGATGCTGGAGAAGAGGTCCAAGGTAATCGAGGAGCTTCTGCAGACAGAGAAAGACTACATCAAGGACCTGCAGATGTGCGTCAAGGAAATCATCGAGCCGCTACGAACGAAGCAGGTGAGAAATGGACATTTTTGCATATCCCTGTGAAATACAATGCTTTCTTTCACTATGACTTACTGCAACTTGATTTTTTTGAAGTGTCACTTTGGATGATGTTAAAATAATATTATTTTATTCAAATACTTTTATTCATTATTATTTATAACCCTCAGTCTTAAATCAAAACGTATTAAACAACATGTATTTCTCTTTATGTCTGTGTGGAAAGGAATAAAAAGGTGTTTTGTAGAAATTAAATACTTCTGACAAATGACAAATTGTCTGATTCCTGCAGGTCAAGAATGTGGACTTTGAGGGACTATTTGGCAACATCAACTCCGTCATTGACCTGTCACAGCGACTCTTCAAGACGCTGCAGGAGAGCGACTCTATAGGTGTGCAGCTGCTTTTAAAAACAAGAAAAAAAATAGATTGTGCACAGTACCGCTGGTGACCAACAGGGGGCTTATTCTCTGAAACTCCATTAGACAAGTATTTAAAAGTGCTTGTACCTTGGTATATCAACTCAGTTATTAGTTTTAAAAAATAGCATATAAATGAATGCAGATATAAAGCATAAATAAAATGGAACTATCTCTTTAATGCCTCATTTAGCATTTAATAGTTGGTTTTGGTTTTCTGAGAATGGCAGACATTTTTTCATCCCTTTACATAATACATACGAGCAACAGTAGACGTGTAATGGTGAGAAGTTTAACACATTTAAAGAGAAAAAACAGATTTGCCTTTTCTTTGCTGTGCCTGTCTTACTCACACCCGTCTGTTTCCTGTTTTTTGCCTTTGTCTTCTGTCCTTCCAGGAAGAGTATTTCTGGACTTCAAAGGTGAGGTTTTGGACGTGTACAAGATCTATTGCCAGAACCACGACGACGCCATCTCTCTGCTGGAGAGCTACGAGAAAGACGAGAACATCCAGCGCCATGTGCTGGAGTGTCTGGACAGACTGAGGTGAGGATCTGGGATGGTTGGAAAGTAGAATGAGATTTTTGGATTTTCACACATTTTTAGATATGATCCAGATTTTACCTTAGGCCACTGTGTCAAAATACTTTGCATGAACAAACACTGTGCAAATACATGAATGCATGAATAACAATCCTGAAAAATGAGGGTGAGGTGACAACCTCAAAATCAATGTGGACCAAAGTTTAAAACTGGGACAAAAAAATTGATGGCAAATGTACATGGTTTCTCCTCTATAGATACAGTATGTGATGTATTTTTTTATATGGAAAATGTTTTTTTATTTTCTGGATCTTATTTATCTGTAGCTTTTCTCAGGCCAACAACCAAATATTGCTATTGCTACACATTCTGCCACTATATAGTGGCTATTTACAAGGGGGGCCCCTCTAGTAGATATTTGATTGGAACTGGTGGGCCAAAAATAATTACACTGTGGGCTAAATTTGGCCCCCGGACCAGAGTTTGACACATGCATCATAGATTTAAAATTTGAACAAGGTTTGTTTGCTGTGTTCATGAAAACTTTATACATAAAAATAGGTGAAGCTACTTTTTCTACTAATGAAATAAAATAAATATTATTTAATATTATCTATTAGGTTATCATAGTTTCCTTATGTAGATGTAACGCTGACCATGTTTGTTGTATCATGTTTTTACAGCTTGTTTTCCTGTTGACGTGAAGTCATTTATCACAGGGTGTTTTCATTTATCCAGACTTTGAACTTTAAGACATGATTCTATCATAAGACTGAAGTGCAGTTATATAGAAGGTACACTTAATACTTGAGCTATTTTATCTCGTAATCACTCACCAGCGTATGACCCACAGCAAGTGTGAGTGCAGTAGATCTGGGTAATGTAAAGCAGCTGAAGAATGTGCCCTACCTCGTTTCACCTGTAGTTTCACCACGGAGTCAGACATTACTGTATTCGTACTGTTTTGAAAATAAACACTGAGAAGTGTCCCTAAAGTTTGGGAAACAAAGGGACATCCTGCAGTTTACGTTGTACTTTAAATAGTAGAGTATTTATTTATCTTTTTGAACTGAAGTTTTTCCAGCATTATTTCCCTGCCCTGTTCTTTACTTTAAAACAGCTGTTGTCTGACACTGCTGCCAGAGTGTGTGGTTGTGTGAAGAGCACAACAGGGCGGGGACAAGAAGTATGCTTCTCGTCAAACTGCTACTCATTCCCTCTTTTTTTAAAGTCATTGATTATCTAAACACAGCCATTATTGCCATTTACATTTACAACACCACTAAAACTGGATGTTCTGGATTTTGTGTGAACGTTTTACACCTTATGTCGGGCCCAACAGGAGAGCACCATGGTGTAAACTTCTACAAAGTTAATGTTGGCTTTTCTCAGTGTGTGTGTCTCTTGTAACCAAGTGTATGCAGCTTTGAAAAGGTCACAAGTGCTGCATGCCACCACATAGAAAACAGTATTTTACGATCACACCAGGCGTCCCGCCAGGGCTTAAAAAGAAAGAAAGTTCACAATACAGGGAGCCGGCTGACATAGATCTTTTATGTTGAGAACAAGTCCTGGAGAAATTTACTGGAGTAAAGTTTGTCCAGGAAACATAAAGCCTTGTATGTGGTTTTCTATAACAAAAAAAAACAGGATAATTTATGATGATTAAAAATCTATCTTTTCTATTCTTTCACCGCACCAGGGCCATGTACCGAGAATGGTAAGTCTCCACAATGAGTTTTGTCATGATTTCCAGCATGCCGCTCCTGACTGCATGCCATTTGCTGACTAATCCTCTCCATGAATGACTGCACGACTCTCTGTCTCTCTGCCTTTCCGTCTGTGAAAGTGGAAGAATCTAAAGTTGTTTTTTTTTTTATTTCAAAGGGGTTTTGATTTTTCCTTTCCTCATAATGTAATCTCATTTATATCCTGTCGCTTGTGTGCCTACTCGTGTATGTGCTGTGTTGTTTACTACTGTCGTGCAAATAATCCTTACATCAACATCATCTTCCTGGATGGGATTATGCAAAGTAATTGTTGGTTTTGGAATGAGTTCATTATGCCATCTAGTGGACATATTTAGCAAATGCAGTTTACTGCTACAGCTCACGCATCAGTGAGAACACAAAAAGTTCCAGTATCAGAGTGTGTAAAACTCCAGAGTGTCTCAAAAGGAATTAATTACGTATAATATAAAAATAACGTAAGAACCTAATGTCACACTTTTCGTTTAATATCTCATTACCATCCACTAGATGGCATTGTTGATGCGTAAATCACTTAAATCATCATGTTTTTCCTGATTATTTTTTTGACTCCCTGATTGAAATCATCATCATGACATGAGTCTGAGTAAAAACTTAATGTCATGAATGTATGAGAATGTTTACAGTCACTGGCTGATGTCTATGAAAGAGTGTGATCTTAGACATTTTTTTTCACACTTCCTGTCGTCTCTTTTAGGGGTAAGACAAACTACATCAACCTAGGCTCCTTCCTCATCAAGCCAGTGCAGCGGGTGATGCGTTATCCACTGCTGCTGATGGAGCTGCTGGGAGCCACACCAGAGAGCCACCACGACCGGCTGCAGTTGACCCAGGCCCTGCAGGCGGTCAAGGAGATCAACGTCAATATTAACGAGTACAAGCGGAGAAAGGACCTTGGTAAAAAAAAATCATAGCAAAAATATGTCTGAAATACCAAATGTTACATGGACTTGTTTCTCATCTGCATCAATTACCTTTCTGTTTAGTGTTGAAGTACAGAAAGGGAGACGAGGACACGTTCATTGACAAGATCTCGAAGTTAAGCATGCACTCCATCATTAAGAAGTCCAACCGGGTTAGCAGCCACCTGAAGCACCTCACAGGAATTTCGCCACAGGTACATTATAATATAATTTAAACGTTAAAAACAGAATAACAGTAGTCAGCAGACATCTGATTAAATGTTTTTGTCCTTGTTCCAGATTAAAGATGAAGCATTTGACGAAGCAGAGAAGAAGTTCAGACTCCAGGAGAGGCTAATCAAGTCCTTTATCCGTGACATTTCACTGTACCTACAGCACATCAGGGTAAAAAGAACTTTATTGTGCTCAAATATTGCAGTTTTTAATTTAATAAGTCCTTCTTGGCCAGTCGAATTGAAAAAATGTATTGTTGTGATTTAGAAATGATATATTTCACAATGCTCACAGCTGGTTCTGTACTGTTCATTTGTCTCTGCAGGAGTCGGCCTCTGTGAAGGTCTTGGCTGCCATCAGTTTCTGTGACATCTACACCGACCGCAGCATTCTGGACCCTCAGCGCTTTGAGAGAGCCCACCGCTGCATCACTGACAAACAGTTCACAGAATTCGTGAGTTGATTTGGCTTCTTGGTACAGAAGAAGAAAACATGACAAACGGTGAAGCAAAGAGTTTTGGAGGATCATGTTTTGTCATAAGTGTACTAAAGCAGTGGTCCCCAACCCCCGTACCGGGCCGCGGGTCATTTGGTACCGGGCCGCACAGAAAGAAAAAATAATACACATAATTTGTTTGATTTATCATCCGAGGCTTAATGATGTTTTATTTTGAAAAACTGGCCGGATTCTCTCTATTTCATCCGTCTCACTTGACACATGTCAGGTCCTAGACACCGTAAGTCACGTGATACATCCCGCCAAATTAAAAATAAAGATCAACTCCTGGAGATCACAAATGACGGGGCCTTAAACGTCTGTTTGAGATATCATCTCTGCCGTTTTTCTGGATTAAAGTCATGACAGAGTACCCTGAGATCGACACAACAGCACTGAAAACCCTGTTGCCATTTCCGACATCGTATCTGTGTGAAGTGCAGTGACGACAAACAAAACAAAATTACGGAACAAACTGGACCTAAGTAGCACACTTCGGGTGTCATTGTCTCCCATAACACCAAGATGGGACCGTCTCGTTACAGCAAAACAAGCTCAGGGCTCACCCTGATTCAGTGCTGCTGTGAGTCGCGAGTATTTTCATACACTTTGTTGTTGTGTTGTCTTATTTTGAAGGTATGTTTAAACTTTACCGCAGCGACCAGAGTGTGTTTCATTGCGTTTGGCAGAAAGGATGTTGCTCATGTCATGTTCTGTTGTTGCACATCATTACACAGTGGATTTACGGTCATTTTTATTATTATAGAGAAAATACAACAGTTTTTAATAGCGATCTTATCATTTTATTTTGTTTATATCTGCTACACTGGGCTGTGAAAATATTGTCAGACATTAAACGGACCGGTTTAATGTCTGACAATATTTTTGTCTTTATATGACAGAGAAAATCTTAACATAAAATCAAAAACATAGAAGTTGTGAAAGTTTTTACTTAGAAATTTCTGATAATATTGGTGCATCATTATTACAAACCTGATATCAGCAAAAATATGAAATATCTGTATTATCAAAATAGATTTTTCTTCTAAAGAGTAAATTCCACTAAGGCTGTTCATGAGACTTTCACCTCAGTTTTGGGAGCAAACAGCTGCATTTATAGGGATCAGTATGACATAGAAGAAATTTTGTCTTGTTCATACAAGTATAACTCAACTCAACTCAACTGCATTTATTTATAGTGCCAAATCATAGCCGCAGCTACCTCAGGGCACTTTACACATGGTTACATGGTACATATAATGCACAAGAAAATATACAAGAAGACAGTGACCCCCTGTCCTTGTAGACCCTCACACCGGCTGAGGAACAACTCCCAAAAACCCAGACAGGAAAAAAGGAAGGCTGCCCATGGCAGTGGGGCCCTGGGGAAAGAATAAAGACTCCGGGGACGTGAGGTCCCCGGCAAAGGGTGTTAATAACGAGAAAATAAGGAGAGGGAAGAAGATAGTGATAGGTGACAATGGAAGGAAAAGGAAGGAGAGATAGAGATAGAGGACAGTAATAGGGCCCAGTATGTCACGGGACCCCCGGCGTTCTTAACTTAAAGCAGCATAACTGAAACTAAAACCCAAGGTCCAGCCGAAGGCCTCACAAGAGGACTACGGCTGGATCTGTAGGCCACTATATGCAATATCAAAAAGGAAAGTTTTTAGCCTACTCTTGAA
>JAFBJS010005588.1:335325-347630 GCA_016785265.1 Paraplagusia blochii
AGCAAAAAGCTTTGGCTCCAAATCTAGATTTACAGATTCGTGGAACCACAAGAAGACCTGCTCCCACAGAACGAAGTGTTCTAGTGGGTTGATAGGCTTGTATCAAGTCCACTATGTAGGAGGGTGCCAGCCCATGGAGAGCCTTAAATGTAATTAGCAGGATCTTAAATTGGATCCTAAAATTATAACCATCGTGAAAACAGAGTCTGTGCATCTTGAACTTATTTCTAACGCCTTTTTTGTCTGCTTTTGATTTCCTGAGTAGAAGGAGCGGACAGAGGCTCTGGTCATCAACCCACTCAACCAGCTGCTCCTCATGTTCGCCGGACCACACAAGCTCATCCTGAAGCGCTTCGACAAGCTGCTGGACTACGACAACTGCAAGGAGCGGGCTGACCGCCTTAAGGACCGACGTGTGCAGGACGAACTGCAGGCTACACGCAACAACTACGAGGCGCTTAATGCTCAGCTCCTGGACGAGCTGCCCATGTTTCACACGGTAGCAGAGGAGCTGTTCATGGGCTGTGTGAGAGCCTTCTCTCAGGCTCAGAAGGACTTCATTAGGACCACGCTGGGAGAGTTGAAGCCCATCCTTCAGATGGTGAGAGACAGTTTGACTGTTTGTGACAAAAATGCTGTGAATTATATTAATGCAGTATTTTTTTTTTTCCCCGCCCCCAAGTTCTCTAACAACACCAGCAAAGAGGGAACCATAATAGCCCAGTTTCAGGAAGAATACAGCCACGTTCTTCAACTTCTGCAGAGCTTCAGCTTCTGCCCGGAAAACCTGCCTCCAGCCGTTCCTACAAAGAAGCCCTTTGAGAAAAAGACACAGGATAAGCAGACGTCTAAAAAGACACAGCAGAGCCCTGTGAGTCTGAAAAACAATTGAAACATCAAATAATATCTATAAATATAAATTTGCTTTTAATTGAATGCTGACCCATTTCTGTGATTTGTAGCCATGCATCACACAGACAGAGGAGCACCGTGCTGGACTTCTGGCTCGCTACGGCCCAGACAGACTTTTCCAAGCCGATAGGAACTTTAACGCTGCCCAGGATCTGGATGTTTCCATTCAGGAGGGAGACCTGGTGGGCATCATTAAGCAGCAGGACCCCATGGGCAGCAACAACCGCTGGCTGATAGATACTGGAGGTAGTTGTATTGCATTGACTTACTAATCCCATTCTGTGGAGATTTGTTTTAACAGCACATGTGATGCAACTAGCCGTCCCTTGAGGGCGCCAAATGTATGGTTTCTCCGTTTTTTTTTGTTAAAAATCCATTTTCTATACTGAGCCTTATTACTTTTTGACATTTTGTTAGCTTTTTTATCATAATTAAAACTTCTATTGACCTCTTTTTTTTTACTCTGTTTCAAATTCGATGTAATGTCTTTCTTATATAGAACACAGGAAAGAATATTTCAGTGAAAAGTCTTTTTTTTAAGTTCGTCTCTTTGGTTACAAAATGTCCTTTCTGTGTTTCTCCTGTTTTTCAGTGACCAAAGGCTTTGTCTACAGCTCCTTCCTAAAACCCTACAACCAGCGCCGGAGCCAGTCGGACGGTTCCATCGGTTCCTCCAACGAGTCGGGCTACGGCGGCTCCTCCCCGGTTTTCTCCCGTCAGAACAGCAACAGCACCCTCACCTTTAACCAGGAAACGGCCACCGTAAGCTTCTCCGCCTCTCAGACTCAGTCGTCTCCACACCCATCACTGGACTCTGCCACCACCCGCCGGAACCAGCACAGAGATACTGCCTACACCGACTCAAACAGTCAGAACAACTCCATGAACTCATCGAGAAACACGTCGGACAGAAAGGAAGCTTCAGAGCAGATGTATCGAAGCTCCTCTGGTCACAGAGACACAGAACAGTCGTATAGGCACTCGGGCAATCACAGAGATTCCTATGACGCCAATCACACAAGCTCGAGCGGCCACAGGGAGGCGCTGGAGCTCTCTCAGACGGATTCTTCTACATTACATAAAAACAATCAAAAACAGCAGCCAGGACACTCGGACAAATCATATGGCTCATACCAGCGAAGGAATGAGGATAGCGGACGGGAAAAGAGGTCTGCCTATCACAGAGACGAGTACTTCGACCCAGAACCAGAACCTGAGAGTGAGATGGATGGTCATCAGGTGAGATTATATCTCAGTTCTCTGTAGTTCTGCTCAACAAAGCTTTGTCCTAAACATTCTGAATTATATTTCTCTATTTATAATTATGTGATAATGAAGTGCCATTCAGTATGGGGAAGTCAGGAGTGGCAGAGAAGTATGTTAGACTGGTGCAGGATATGTTTGAGAACGGTACAGTGGTGAGGTGTGCTGTTGGAAGGACAGAAGACTTGGAAGGTGGGACTTCATCAAGGATCAGCCCTTCTTGTTTGCTGTAGTGATGGACAGATTGACAGATGAGTTCGGACAGGAGTCTCCATGGACGATGATGTCAGCCGTAGCAAGACAGAGTACATGTTTGTGATTGAAAGGGAGAACAGTGGAATGGTGAGGTTACAAGGAGCAGAGGTGGAGAAGGTGGAGGAGTTAAGATACTGCAAATCTCCAAAATGACAGCAAATGGTAACATATAATATATTTCATTTCAACAATGTACGATAATTTCAGGACAAAACATTATTAATGCATTTTTGGAGATGGAGCTCCTGCACCAATGAAATATACACTTGCAGCTGATGATCATTAGATAAAAGATACTTAACATGACTGTGAAATTATTGTCTCCGCAGATTTACTATGCGCTCTACTCGTTCAGTGCCCGTTGTGCCAACGAACTGAGCATCACAGCCAACCAGCAATTGCGGATTCTGGAATTCCAGGACATGAACGGCAACAGCGAGTGGTGGCTCGGAGAAGCCGAGGGACAACGAGGCTACGTGCCTTCAAACTACATCCGAAAATCCGAATACACATGAACAATCCCTGTGGACGATGTCGCAGTGACATCACTGACAGCACTTTGGCCTGATGGAGGCTTTCTGTGAGCGGACAGAACAAATGATTGGACCAGTGGTCTTAGACTCTGACATTGAGGAGTGACCTGCTGCTGCTGTGCCCCTGAATAGTAGTGGGACAATATTATTTTTTTAAACTTACTGGAAACAACAGCCTTGTTGTTGTTATCAGTTACAAAAACACTTGATTTGCACCATTTTTTTATTTGCTATAACAACAAATTGTATTCTTCTGGAGGTTAGTATATTGGGAAATTCATTGGAAATGAAAAAGACTTGGTGTTGAAATAATCTTACAGCTGTACTGTTCAAACAATCTGAGGCACTTAATGCTGAACATGTGGTAGCCAGTTTGGAGTGTCTGTGGAGACATCAATAACAATAAAGAGTGTTGCCTGAATTCAATACTTTAGACCTTCGGTCCACAAACAGAGTTGAATGACATTTAAAATACTGTTTACAAGTTCTGCTCCCGGATTCTATTTAACTAGGTTGACACTGTGTGAACAGGCGATGGCCCTGTGACCCATGAGAGGTTCACAGACTGTGATCTTATCATCTTTAACATCAGGGGTCTCCCATCTCCTTTCCTTTGGGAGCTACTTTTAAAAAATAAAAATGGACACCAACATGTTGTGTTGTAGCCTTTTTTTGATCGCGCAAAACAATCTCCTCTTGTTCTGTTTGTATGTTACTTCTACATTTTATATATTATAATATATATATATATATATATATAAATATATATATATACAGTCATGAAAAAAATATTAGACCACTCTTTCTTTAATGTCTTGTCAATTTAAAAATCTGCTTCCACTTAATCTACATTAATCTGGACAAATATAATAACACCAAAAAAGGCTCATAATTAAGTTTAATTTCAGAGCTGATTTCTGGCCATTTTGCATGGTTTTATTGACAGTGACAAAAATCACTTCCGTTCCTACATCACTAACAATAACATTGTACTGACAAATACAGTGCTTTTAGTCATTGCATGGTTTTGTGTTCATTGTTTATATATATAGGTGGGAGAGGTGATTTTTGTTACTAGTAAACCATAAGAAATAACTAGATATCATCTTATTGTTGTTGTTATCAATAAATGTGCCCAAACAAATGCACATTTAGTGCAACAGGGCATTAAAACTAACAAGAAATTGAAGAAACTTGCACGGTGGTCTAAATGTCATGCCTACTGTCTATACTGTATGTATATGTATGTATTATGACTTTTGACTCCTTACAATTATTGCAAAAAAAAAATATATCCATTTGGTGTTTTTCTAATTTTGTCAAGTTGACAATTAACATGAGAGACCACCTCAAATTGGTGACTTGTTTATTTTACAAATGAAAAACTGAAATGGTTGCTATGCCACTATTCAGCCCCCCTGAGTCCATACTCTGTGAAATCACTTTTTGATGCATTTACAGCTGAAAGTCTTTGGGGGAATGTCTACTGGGGTTTGCACATTTAGAAACAGATTTTTTTTTTTTGCTCTTGCTCATTAAGATTAGATGGAAAGCATATGTGAAAAGCAGTTTTCAGAATTTGTTGCAGAATCTTGATTGGATTTCGGTGTGGACTTTGACTGGGCCACTCTAACGCATGAGTATGTTTTGTTTTAAACCATTCCCCTGTAGGCCTGGCTTGATTTTAAGGACTGTAGATATGATG
The DNA here is from genome assembly GCA_016785265.1 of Paraplagusia blochii. Taxonomy (NCBI): domain Eukaryota; kingdom Metazoa; phylum Chordata; class Actinopteri; order Pleuronectiformes; family Cynoglossidae; genus Paraplagusia; species Paraplagusia blochii. The sequence goes on from JAFBJS010005588.1 coordinate 339,994, forward strand.
GAAGGTGGATTTATGTCTCAGGTTTTTTCAGACTCCCAACAGGTTTTTTTTACCAAGGTTTGTCTGCATTCAGACAGACAAATACATCCAACCTGCCCAACCCTACTAAAGTGAACCAAAAGGGGCCACATGACACTTTTTTTTTTCCAGTTTTTTATTTGTAGTAAAAAAATAAGAGTATAAATAAAATAAAAGTATACAGTTGTATACCAATTTAAAGTGGTCACATAAAATTCCAATAAAATAAAATTAGTGTTGGTGGTCATCCCATGAGAAAATGTGTAAAAGTTCAAAATATTAATGGCTTTAATAGTAAGTAAGCATAAAATTTAAAGAGTTAATTCAATGTTGAAAAATAGGTCAGTCAATATAATTAATAAAAAAAGGTTTTCCCACAGACTTCATAGATTAAAACAAGCCTATGACCTTTACCCAAATCAATTTTAAGTCTATATTTTTACATACATTTTTTTGTTATATTTCTATTCTTAATCAGAGTTTCAAGCGATGTTATATTGTTTTGTTACTCACAATTACAATAAAATAACGGCAACAATGTGAAATCATTGAATAACATTGTGTGCAACTTCTGCTAAATCAATACAGAGTTGTAATAATTGACAGGTAGGTGGAGAGCTGCGTCTCCTCTGCTGGGATATTCCAGGGCCATCTTAGCAGAAACAGTCCATAGTCCTGGTCTCATCATGGCTGCAACACACGTCAACCTGGTCAGCTTAATATTCCTGCAACTATGTTCGTTCACTGTCCCCAGTCAGGATATTACTGTGAGTATGAGTGCAGTGTAATGTATCAATACATCTGTGATGCAAACTCATGACTTACATTATTTGGTTACAGATCATCTTTGAATCCGGTGACACTGGTAACTGAAACATTTTTTTTTAGATTTAAAAGCACAGAAGTAGCATCAATGGTTTAAAGGCTCATGTTCTTCTCACAGATTATTACTATTATGACTATTTGGGAACTGAAAGCCCGTCGGAGGACACCTCCACAGCTGACGACGACTGGCTGTATGAGCTCCTGGACCTCACAGGTAATAGTTTACCTCATTACATTTTTTCTAAACACCATAATACACTTTCTACTATAAATATATATATTCTATTTTCATTTTTCTTCATTATTTTGTGGTAAAACCATCATTCTAACCAAAAACTGAAATGTAAAAATATAATAAAACTAAAAAACATCTCTGGTAGCTGTGCTCACCTATAGGACATTCAACACAGTGCTGCTTTTATGTTCCTCAGTCTGATTAGCTCATGCATTTATCAACATCTTCCCTGTCTGTCCACCCCTTGTTCTCTTTGCCCCTGCAAAGTTTGTGTTAGTTAAAAGTTTCCCGTTGTGTAACGTCCTATCATGTCACCTAAACTCCTGACACAGACGATGACAGGAACTTTTTTTGTTTTTGTGAAATATGAAGTTCATGAATAAGTGGGTAATAATGGATGGATGCATGGATTCCCATGTGTTTGGGGCTGCAGCTACGTCGCCGCTCCTGTGTCCTTCATGGCCACGTACCGTAATTTATTCACGTCAGGCATGCACAAACTGTTCCACCAAGGGACGCTGTGACTGCTGGTTTATGTTCCAACGAATTAAGAGCACATAGTTGGACCAATCAGCGGCCTGATGACTGAGATCAGTTGATTAAAACCCTCAATTCAGGTGTGCTGCTGCTTGGTTGGACCAAAAACCTGCAGACACAGCGGTCCTTTGTGGAACACTTTGGACAAAACTGAATAACAAAGTCTTTCTGTGATATATTTATTGTCTAACTCCACTGTCATATAGTTGTCTAGTCAGGGTTGGAAATAAACATACATGTAAATAACATAAGTATTTCGCCTCTACTTTACAGATTTCTTACGATTTTTTGCAGTGGGTTGTGGAACAGGTCTAATGAATCTGTACAAACAATCACATATATCTCCTAAAATGACAAACACACACTGTTGAACTCTGTTCCTTATTGATTAGCTCTGCCGGCTAACCTTTGACATAGCAGTCACTGTCTTTGATTCTGTCTCCTACTGTACTGTAGATGAGTGTGACCCAAACCCATGTTTGAACGGCGGAAGCTGTGGCTCCACATTGGACGGGGGCTTTGAATGTTACTGCCCTGAGCCTTATACAGGAAAGAGGTGCCAAACAGGTAACGGCATTTTGGTCTACACCAAAGTGTTGGCTTTTTCATCATGATTGAGTGATTACTTCCAGTGGACTTACAGTATGGAGCAGTGTGATTTGGGTGTCAGTCGTGGAGACTGCTGCCCCTGAGACCCAGTCATTGATAAATGAGTAGAATAGAATTAAACATTATTGTCATTGCATATTTCGCAAGTACAGGGCAACAAAATGCAGTTTACATCCATCCAAAAGGGCTTAACATTTAATAACAATATACACTAAAAGCTATGGATAGGTTATAAACGTGGAGATAATATGGGGGCGGTACCATAAACAGATTATAGGTAAATACTAGGGATGTGACGATTCACTCACATAACGATCCAATTCATATCTCGATTCACAGGCTACGATCCGATTCAGGAACGATTCATAGAAAAATATTAAACGATCGATCCAGTTCGATACCATTCAGTTCAGTTAGATCCAAATCGATTAATTTGCACACCCCTAATATATATATAGTGCATATTAGGGGTGTGAAGATTCACTCACATAACGATCCGATTCATATCTCGATTCACAGGCTACGATCCCAATCAGGAACAATTCATAAAACATATTAAACGATCGATCCAGTTCGATCCAAAACGATTAATTTGCACACACCCCTAATATATACAGTATGTAGTGTATATTAGGGGTGTGACGATTCACTCACATAATGATTTAATTCATATCTTGATTCACAGGCTACGATCCGATTCAGGAACGATTCATAAAAAAATATTAAACAATCGATCCAGTTTGATCCGATTCGGTTCAGTTTGATCCAAAACGATTAATTTGCACACCAACCAATCACGGAGCACGTACATGTGTTCTTCTTTGTAGGGCCAGCTAGAAGGCTCCGAGGTCGCAAACTCCCGCAAGATGATTGGTCTGAGCGCTGTAAATTGAACAGGCACAGCAGAGCCTGCACTTTTGATTCTGAAGGCAGATTTCATGGAACCTGAAAACACTAGCTAGCTGAAATATGATTAGGTAAAAGGTTTTTATCCATCTTTTTAAATGTAAAAACTCTTTTATAATAAAAAAAATAATAAGAGAATTTCATTTAAAATATTTTATAAATTTGTATTTCTGAGTATGTTTAGGCCAGCAGAGAAGGCTTTGCTGGCCCTGATGGCCCACCGCTGATCAATGTACAATGTGCATCAATGAATAAATGATTCTTTCTCCGTGTGTTTTTTAGTGAGAGATGTTTGCAAGAATGTGAACTGCGGCCAGGGAGACTGCGTCCTCACCACCACAGCTCCTTTTTATGAGTGCAAGTGCAAACCTCCCTTCAAACCACCTCACTGCAAGAAAGGTCTGGAGATTTTTCACCGCATTATTGATAATCTGATTTTCAAATAGCTCAGATGGACTTAATAGTGTCGATCAACTAGACTAATTAACATTTGTCATGTCCCATGTCTTTGGTCACAGCCTCTCCCTGCAGACCTACAAACCCTTGTCAGAATGGGGGCAGCTGCAGGAGAGGTCCGACTCGCACCAGCTTCCAGTGCACCTGCCCTCATGGATACAGCGGCAAATTATGTGACGTAGGTAGGTGCAGAAAATAGTGAAGTGAACTAGAACTGTGCTGGGCTTCAGGTTCACCTCCGCCTCTGATCATAGCACCGTCCCGACCCACGTAACTTCCAGTGGGAAAGGCCCAAAGACTGGTGGTAGTTGTGGCTATTGCTGCCTGGTTATAGATAGTGTCCAGACTTTTTCTGCTTTTGTCTTCTCACAGGTCCAAATGACTGTTACCAAGACAACGGAGAGTTTTACAGCGGCCTGGTGAGTGAAACTGCAGATGGACTGGATTGTCTGCACTGGAATTCCTATTTCATCGTGCAAAACGGAGTGGATCCGTTCAAAACGTACGAAGGTGACAATGGAATTGGACCCCACAATTACTGCCGGTAATGAGACAGAGTGTAGATGTGTCACTGTAGTCATGTGGTAGTACTGCAGTACTTAACACTGCTGTTTGACTTGAAATAGAAATCCTGATGGAGATGATCAGCCCTGGTGCTACTTCAAGAGGAACGGCAAACTTGGGTGGAACTTTTGTAACATTAGGAAATGTACTGCAGGTGAAACTTCAACTTACTTGGATTTCCTGGGCTACAATGGGTAATAATATTTGATGCATGGACTGGATCAGGAGCAGAGAGATGGAGAATGTGTGTGAGTTAAAATAAATTGCATCATTAGCCTTAGCATTGCAAGGGTAAAATCCAATCCTAGTGAGAGTGGCTGGCTCCTTCTAGTGGACTCACCTCCTGTAGAAATGTTCATGAGGGGACGGTATGCTGTGATTTGGGTGGCAGTTGTGGAGACTGCTGCTCCCATGACCTGGTAATGAAAAAGTGGACTAAATAGTATGGATGGATGGCACAGTTTCTTAGATCATATTGTAAAACAAACAAACAGATTTTTGCAATTACATTAGGAAAGTCATGACACAAAATGAGGCAATTATCTTAGCTATGCATAAAGGTTTAAACTTTTTTATGCCATCTGCTGGTAAAATTTGGGCATTGCAAGAAAAAGGCAGAAGTGTAATGGTATTACGAATTAATAGTATAATTTGAAGCTGTAGATTGACACACACACACACACACACAAACACACACACAGGAACCAAACATGGGTCTTGAAGGTTCCAAGTTGCAATCCATCAGCTGCCAGTTTGTCACTGAATCCAACCAACTTTTGCATTATTCCCACTCCCGACTAGGAGTTTACATTCCTTCCTTCCTCGTCCTTCTCTCAGCTCCAGCCACCATACCTACCATCATAGAAACTGACTCCGTCACACCAGCTCCTGCCAGGCTGTTCTCGCAGTGTGGTAGACCACAGCCCGGCCGCTCGTCCAGAATCTTGGGAGGGAAAAAGTCCATTCCCGGAGCTCATCCTTGGCAGGTCTCCCTGCAGAGCAGAGCCACGGGCTCCTCTGGGCCGTTCAAGCATATCTGCGGTGGGATTCTACTGGACTCCTGCTGGGTCTTGACCGCTGCTCACTGCATGTAAGATCAAGTGGTTTATATCAGTGTCAGTCATGATGGGAAATTAACAATGACAATGATGATTGTCTGAGTGATTGTGCTAAATCTTGTGCTATTATGATCTACTTTTAGTTAATCCCCTAGAGGATTATAATCTACCTATTGAATAACCCTGTGCTAAATCAACAACTGTTTGTCCAGCATAAGTCACACAGAGATGCAGGTGGTGCTGGGTGGAGTGGACCTAGAGAAGGATGAGGTTTACGATCAGGTGGTTCCTGTGGAAAGAGCTATCATGCACGAGAACTACAAGCAGACTCCCTTCGCTCTTCATAATGACGTTGGTAAGACATTTTGGTCTTCGCGTTACTAGCCCACTACAAACATTTATATTTTTTAAGATAAAATATATACTCTATATGCTATATATCTGCAGCCATGCTTGAGCTGAGAGTCATGGATAAGCCTTATTGCGCCAAAGAAACTCGCTTTGTGAAGACAGCCTGTCTCCCAACCCATCATTTCAACAGTGGGACGGAGTGTGTCATCTCTGGATGGGGAACAACGGAAACACGTAAGAACATTTTCTATGTTTTAACCTATGACATCAACTGATTGTTCCCAAAAAAAAACAATTGCTATACTTTTTCGGACCATAAGGTTGTAAGGAACATTTAGCAAGACAAAATACTCAGATAAGGCGACCTTTCTTCAACTTTGAATTCTGAATAACTTTCAACATTGTTAGGTGAAAATCCACCAAATTCTTTATCTTCAGTGTCTGAGTTTAATAGTTGGACGATTTTAGGTTGAAACACAGTCTGCTCCCTCTGCTCATTATCCAAGTCGATCTTGTTGCTGTTTCTTAGCTGTTTAGTGGAGTCTTTGCAAAAGTTTGGGTTTGTAAAACTTTGACTTTGTAACGCGTTTCATAAGCTTGCCTCTCAACTGTCGACATTTTGGTGGAAAATCAAAACCTATAGGGGCAGTCGGTGGCCTAATGGTAAAGGAAGCAGACCTGGGTCCACAAGGCCCCCGGTTCGAATCCCCCTACTGCCAAGTTACCACTGAGGTCCACTGAGCATGGAACCGTCCCCACTCACAGCTCCCCAGGCGCTCAAAGCTGCCCACTGTTCACTTGGGTGATGGGTTAAATACAGAGGTCACATTTCGTTGTGTGCAGTGGTGTGAATCACAATGTCACAATGACAAGGAGTTTCCTTTCCTTGCTTTCCTATTAATGCTCCAAAAAAACAAGAGCCTCACATAAAGCAGACCTTGTTTTAATGATATATTATGAATCATTAGGAAACTACAGTTTTATTTATGTGCACCTCGTGGTCCGAAAAGTACAGTAAATCACCATTTTTCAGTGTTCAGCAATGAAAAAAGAAATGTTTTGACCATTTGGCAGCTCATGGATATTCATCCAGTTCTACTAGCGCTACATCACGCATTTACATCGGAAAACAGGGTAATTTTTTGTTAAACTGACAGTTTCTTACATGATTTTTTTACATTTGTACCACTTTGAATGGGAAATGTCATTGTCTGGAGTTTGTGCTAATGTTAAGGATGGATTTTTGGGTGTATTGATAAAAGTAATATTGCCGTCACTCTGATTACTTCATACTCAACGTCTGCTACAGAGAATTATGGAAGCAACCATCTGCTGGACGCTCGGGTCCTCCTGATCTCTCAGGAGAAATGTAAAGCTCCACATGTGTACGCAGACTCTCTGGATGACAGCATGTTCTGTGCAGGCAACATGCATGGAGGCGTGGACTCCTGCCAGGTCAGTTGATGTGTTTGACTAATGACATTGAATGTTTTCAGGTTAGTAGACATTAAAGTAGGGATGTCCCAGAGCCTTAAAAAGCCTTTCATCACTAGTCTGCAACATTGAAGCTTATTTTATTAGTCTATATTGATAATCAGCAGAATGGTGTCGCCAGCAACTCTTACAGTGCTAATATCAATAAATAAATTAAAAAATATAAGTTAAAATCTGGGCTTTTGAACCAGATTTATTTTTTGCTAATTTTATTGTTCCCAACAGAAACAATATTTTTATGTTTCTGGTCTTGGGTTCCACCATAAAATGGAAAACACAACACTCAAAAAGCGTCAAATATATAGATTTAGTTAATTTGTTTTTTATTTACCAAAGAAATACTGCAGCCTAACTAGACAGGCCATTGATAATACATTGCTAAACTTTCACAATTTGTAATGTTAACCAGACGATTATTAACATGGACTAACATGGAAACTAACATTTTCCATGTTGACAGACTCCAATATTGACCTCTTGTTGTTGATTTTAAGATTTGACAGTAGTTGGTAGTCAGTCCTCATATACAGTCATGGAAAAAAAACTCTTAGTCCACTCTGCTGTTTTCTTCAATTCCTTGTTCC
>JAFBJS010005588.1:353763-370294 GCA_016785265.1 Paraplagusia blochii
TTATGCAGAGATGCGGCTAATGTATGCATTTTTTCTAACTGCTCGAGCAGAAAAGGTAAGAGTGAGACAGGTGGTGTTGAGGAAGACGCAAGTCACAACCGCCAATTAACACCATAGAAGAAGAAGTAAAACGTACGATAACGCGCTTTGTACATGAATAAAATTAGCATAAACTGACCCTCATCATGGAAAATGCAAAAAGAATGTGGTGCATGCAGCTTAGAGTCAGGTGCGGGTTATGTAAGTACAAAAAGTTGTTTCCTGTAAAAAATGTATTGGGTGCGGCTAATAGTCTGGAAATTATGATAAGTACAACTTTTTTTTGTATAAAAATCTACAACTCAATGTGCTGGACTAAATACAAGGAAGATATAATTGATTCTACTTATTCAGACTGGCTGTCAGTCAAAATGACCATTGTATTTCATACACAACAGCTTAGGGTTTTGGTTACTATAGTGCCACTGTGGGATAGTTTTAGATCCTTAATAAACAAGATGACATTAAGGATTATGGAGAAATCTGTTTTTTTTAAGCCCTGCATATGTATCAGAACCAGACTTCTGATGAGTTTTCATAGCAATTTCAGGGGACAAGGTGTCTGAGTCTGCCGAACAATGCTCAAAGCACACGCAGCGGCTAATAGTAGCAGCTAGATAGCAGAGAGGAATTCACAATCAGAATGCACCAGTTGATCAAAGTCACCGGATCATGTCTATTTAAATATCAAGGTTGAAGTTGTTTAATTTGCAATAGAAAGGTCCATTGTCAAATAAAAATTGTTATCTTGCTGTAACATTTAACCAATGTCATGTTACTATACACTGGAGGTCACAAACAACCAATGAAGAGCTGTATGGTGAACTGCCCGCAATCTCCAGTTAGCAGGACGCTACCATGGCCACCCCGAGTTGAGCATCCATTTATACTGGACACCGGTGCAGAATGCAATGTGATGTCAGAGAAAACATACAGAAGACAGGATTCTTTTCAGAAGTGAGGTCTTGTGAAGAGACTACATGAAATTAGAAAAGACACAGACATTTTGAAATACCTTGAAGATTTGTTTTCTAGATTAGGATGTTTTCCTAGAAAGCACCACATAGAGATTGACCACAAAATGAGACTGGTTGTACATGCCCCAAGAAAGATTCCAGTTGCTCTCAGGACTAAATGGGTCAACATCATGGCAACTGTAGTCACAATGAAAAAGATTTGTATCTGCATGGATCCCAAAGACCTGAATGAGGCTTTAAAAAGGTCATGAGCCACACACCCAGGACGATGAACTCTGTGAAGTTTGTCGGATTTCTTTTGCTCTTCTCTGTTCTTTACCATATTTTGTTCTTCTCTTTACCGTCTTGTCTTTGAGAGAGAGACAGCTCTCGGCTATCCGTGCGCCTCCTAAACCAAAACACCTGATATGACACTCAACAAAACATTGCTGGTGAACTGCAGATACTCTTGTAAATAAAACTGGCTGCTGATTAAATTCTTTTTTTTTTTGTCATTGTGATTCATACCACAGTGCACAATGAAATTTGGCCTCTGCATTTAACCCATTATCAAAGTGAGCAGTGGTCAGCCGCCCGGGGAGCAGTGAGTAGGGACGATACCATGCTCAGGGCACCTCAGCAGTAACAGTACTAAGAAGTCAAAGGCGCAAGGGTTTTTGGCAGATTGACAGTTCAAAGCTGTGCACGATCCGCGAGCGTATTCTGAGAAGAGCAGACAAACAACGCTTTGCACTTTAAATTTGCTGTTGTACGTGCATGCATCGTGCTTTTAATTTGTGAAAATACGCGCACGCGAATTTGTATTTTTGAGACATGTCTTACGCGGAACAGATTCACGAGCGTAATTTTGCTACGTCAGTGTCAAGTCTGTCTGTCTTCCCTTCCTGCTGTCTGGTCGTTACTGTGATCACGCTCACCTGTGTCTCTATCATTAGTCCCACTCGTGTCACCTGGTGTCCTGTGTATATGTACCCCTCTCTCTCACTTGGTCTTGTTGGTTCATTGTTTCTGGTCATGCCTGTTTCTGGTGTCTCATGTTTCTGGTCAGTTCATAGATGTTTCCCATTGTGAGTATTTTGAGTTTTGTAATATATTTTCCTGTCTTTATTTGTCAGGTCTGTCCTTGCTTTATTTTTGTCTTGCTTTGTTCCTGCCTGGCCTTTTGCCAGTGATTTTCAGTTTTGTTAATTTTGTCATTAAAACCCTGAACTCTGCCAGTCCTGCGTCTGGGTCCTAACTCCCTTCCATGTCACGCCGTCCAAGATAGAGTTCCCTGACAATCAGTCCATCACCAGTCAATCAGAAGTCTCACTAGTTTGCAGCCAATCACTTAATAGATTTTTGTAGAACATGTAAACGGAAGACATGGTCTGATTGGAGAAAAGCATGTGTAAACTTAAGTCTTCTAGTACTGTTTTGTGCTGTGAATTCTCCTTTGATTGTGGCTTCTTCTTAACCTAATAGGCTTTATGCTAGGCCTAATTATTGCTTAATGCTAGTTTAGGTTTAATTGACAAGCTTGACATTAAGAACTCTATATGTAATGGATCAGCACTTTGACCATGTATTGGTGTCTGAGAGGCATGTTTATATATTTTTTTGTCCTAAGAATGGATGAAGCTGTTCAGTTCAGAACTGAAGAAGCCTCTTAGATGAGAGGTGAAACATCTAACAAAAAATGGAATGTCCAGTTGCCTAACTAAACTATTTAACCTAAACGTGTGGAGTTCCTGTAGCCGGGCTATGTCATGACTAATCATATTCGAAATAAGTGTTTCTGACATTTGCCAGTGAAACTTCATTCGGTGTCGTCTCATGTCTTCAAAGAGAAGAGTCGTTTAATTTGTGACGATGCTGAAATGTTTTTTTTTTTTCCTCATTAAAGAGGTCTTTTTACTCTTATACTGCAGCTGTTTCTATCTGTGCCCATTTATATTGACTATTGTTGTGAGGCTGAATGAGCCTGGTTTATAATGTTAATCAATGTTTTTGGAAAGTTATTCTGTCCAACACTGGACGTTTCTTGTTTACATCAAATGCTGCACAAAGAATCGTAGGACTGTTTAAGACATAATGGTAAAAAGTGTGTCATTTTTCCATAACTTATATTGAAGTAGTGCGTTTATGTTGTACAGTTATTTAGTTATTTATAGAATGCTTTTAGTCTGGTATCACACTAATTCAGGGGAAGTTAGCTGCCTATATCAATATCGGCATCGGTTCATATCGTTATCGGAAGTTAAGTGTTTGGGCAACATCGGTTATTATCGGTAAATAAATTGGACATCCCTAGTTATATCTGATGTTTACTTGATCAATCACCAGTGTTGGGCAAGTTACTTTAAAAAAGTAACTTATTGCTTTACTAGTTACTGCTCTAAAAAAGTAACTCATTACTAAATTATAACAGTAACTAATGTGGGGAGGCGTGGTTAGAGCCGTGCGGATGTGAGAGGGAGCGAAGTTGCAGGGAGTAGCGCTGCGGTTAGAGTCTGGAGATAAGTTATACATTTGCTGTAAGTTCTTCAGAGCACAGAACTGGTCTGTCACCATTACAGTACAATAGAAACAAAATAGATGTTTAGACATTTTCACAGGCATCTTTATTGTAACCTCAACTTGCCACTTGCCGTCGTCTTGCTTGTGGGTGTGTGCTGCTGTACCTCAACGCCACTGTGCGTGAGACTGTTTATTAGATCCTTTAAGGGAAGAAGACCGCCCAGCTCTCTTTCTGATTGGACTTAGCCTGATATGTTAACTCTTTGAAGGTATCCAGACTGTCCTGGATGTGTGGCAAGAACACATAATGGCAGCAGAAGATGTGCATGTTGTTGCTGATGTCATGTCTCCCTACCAAGATGGAGGCATATTCGTGAACCAAGAACGACATAGAACTCCGGAGATGTACAATAACTAACAAGGGTTTATTGCACGTCGGGAAAATCACTTGCCACTTACACCGTCCACATGCACTTAATATGTTCCAAAAGTAGCTTAAAGTTTGGTTTGGAGAAGTAGAGCAATGAGTGGACATGGTAATAATCGGTTGCAGATTCATGTCATGTGTTAACTGTTCATGTCCCATATACAGAAGAGACGTTATTTAAAAAAAAAAAAAAAAAAACTCAAAGAAGGGAGAGTCTCGTATGTTCCTCGCACTTTTGGTCTCTGTGGGCACCCGTAGTTCAGTACGTACGTTTCAGGAGCCAGAAGGCTCGTGGAAGTTTGAGTGACAATAAAGAAGACATGTTATAACTTGATTCCGTGACGTCGTTTAAGAAAATGCGGGAAACGAAAGGAAGAAAAACACACTTCTTTCGGTCCTCTCAATGGAGAGAAAAGTGGCTCAAGTTGAGAGCAGTTATTTATTACATATTGGACCTGACCGAAATAAATAAAAATCCCTATCGTTTTATCTCTTATTGCGCTAAATTCTGTTGTGTAAACGGGAAGCATACGTAGCGGCTAACTGTAGTTAGCCGCTAAGTTAGCTAAATAACAGAGGTGAAACCACAGGCTTAAAATTTGTTTGTTTTTATTTGTTTTTAGTTTACTTTTCTTAATTATTTTTCTTCATGCCAAGCATATGTAAATAAACAAATGGGTTTCTATGCACTACACTACATTTGTTTTTGTTGTTCTTATATGTAACAATTGTAAATTAATAAATATTACAAATAGAATTACAGAATACACAAAACAGTGCAGCAATGGTTTTGTTAGTTTTCAATTTGGTGTCATTACGGCCTGAAATCAACAAACTTAACTTAGCTCAAATTTAAACTGTGTCTTTGATTATTTGAAAAGCTGCCTTGCCTTTGATTAACTGACCATTTTGTACAGCCAATCAGAATGCACCAGTTGATCAAAGCTTAATATTAATAAATATTAGTTAAAAAAATTTAATAATATTTAAGCACATTGCACAAAACAACAACTTTAGCCCTAAAATAGCATTACAGAATACACAACACAGTGCAGTAATGGTTTTGTTTGTTTTCAATTTGGTGTCATTATGGCCTGAAATCAACAAACTTAACTTAACTCAAATTTAAACTGTGTCTTTGATAGTTGGAACAGCTGCCTTGCCTTTGATTAACTGACCATTTTGTACAGCCAATCAGAATGCACCAGTTGATCAAAGCCACTAAATCAGTTGCTATGTCAACCAAGACCAGGACCACAAACTATTCTAACCTGAACCTAGGTGAGTGAACATCAGAGCTGATCTCCTACTGAACATCAGAGCTGTTCTCTTACCGACTGAACTACACAGAGACATGATGGACACAATGGACATGTTTTGCACTGCGCTGGGGCCACAGAATTCTGACAGAAGGGCTTCCCAGTGGTGGAGCGGAGAGACAAAGCCCAACGACTTCTTGCAAATGCAAAACGAAACGCTGATTATAAACCTGTTAAAGAAGAACAAATCTCTGCTGATGGAGAAGGAGTCTTTGGTTGAGGAGCTGCAGAAACGTCACAATGATGATCCTCAGGACACAGATTCTTTGGATATTTGTCTACAGTCTCTGCACCCAAACCGAGAAAGACAAGACAGCTTCAGCATGGAGGCTAAAAAAGAGGAGCTGTCCAACAGGCTGCTAGCTGAAATGAAAAAAAACAAGGCTTTGGCCACTGAGAATGAGGCTTTGGTTCAAGAACTGAAGAAGGAACGAGCCTTGAGACTCCAACAGTACATCGCTGTTCTCCAAAAACCAGAACATCTGGAGTACAGCTATGAGGCTGAGGCCCTCAAACGGGAGCTGGAGACTCTCAAAGCTGCTCACCAGAGGATCTCACATAATCTGAACCATGAGAGAAAGGTCAACGACAACCTGGAAGTTAAAATTAAGAAACTTTCAAGCAGGCTGATTGCTGAAATCAATGAGGTGGAGGCTTTGGTGTTGGAGAAAGAGTCTTTGACCGAGCAGCTGATGGAGCAGCAGGTCAGACAGGAGGAACTGCAAAAAGCCCAAAGGTTGGAGTTGGAGCAGCTCCAGGAACAACTGGAGGAGCAGAGAGTGGAGCACAACCAGGAGATGGAGCAGGTCTTGAGAGAGTCCAAATCTCTGACTGATGCTCTGATGCTACAAGTGAACAGACTGAAGGAAGAGAACGATTACCTGGAAGTCAAACTGAAGAGGGTGGACGAGTTTTCAAAGCAGATGCAGGAGCTGAGTGACGGACTGTGTGTCCACCTGGAAATGAAGAGCAAAACTCCATTTGCTTCAATGGAGTCCAGTCAGGAGAGTCTGACCCTCCTATGGTAGAAGAGCAGCCAACAGCCCACTGTACAACTATTTGCTTGTTACAACAAACTATAACCAAAAATATTTATACTCCTAAACTAAGTGTATTTTGAAGCAACAAAATATTTCTGTTTTTTTCATTTGTTTAAATATGTATGTATCCATTTGTTTCCTTCAGTAATTTCTGGTGGCTTTTTTTATCTTACGTAGTTTAACGATTTTAATTATTTGAAAATATATCTTTTCTAAAATTGTATTACTTCATAAAGTTGATGCTAATATTGCTGTATTTCATATCTATTTGAGTTTCTGTTTTGGTTGAACTTGTTTGTTTGTTATGCAATACAACAACCATTTTGCTTGATAATTAAGAACATGGAAAAAAATGTTATACTGAATATGTTTTATGTTTACAACGTGATATTGCTTTTTATCTATACATGTATATATAGGTGTTTTCTTTAGTAACAGCCTGATAGTTTAGTGCTTTTAATTTTTCAAAAATATTTTTACAAAAGTATTATTTCATACCAATTTACAAGGTTAATGTTATTTTTTACTGTAATCCACGTAAATAAATATAAAGGAAAATAAACCAATATGTTATCTGTTGAAAAATCATTTTTATTCATTTTTTTACCAGCAAAAAAATACAAGCATTTACTCGGAGTCCAGCCTTGAGTTAGAAAGTGCACGGTTACAACTCTGTTACAAAGCTGAACCTGCCAGACAAAGTAGAGATTAGTTATGGCTTCAAAATTTAAATTCTCAGACATTTTTCCTGAGCCTAGCTCATCAGAGAACAGATTAGTGAGTTTGAACCTGTGATAGGAGTTTCAACAAAGAAAACCAATAAGAAAAAAAAAAACCCTTGATCATCAGAGAAATTTTTTCCACCTGTCCAAACAATATCCATACACATTTCTTTCTTTTAAACATGACCTCCTCCTTCACATAATCCGAATCCTCAGACTGTTAGTCCAACCTGACATTTAAATTCTTTCCTGTCAACCACTCAACGAGTTTCTACTCAACCTGCTTCACCCACCATTCTCAGTCTCATTACTATACTACTTTTTATTTTACCAATAAAAACATATTACATCTAATATTTCAGCAGAAGTGCTTAAAGCATCACCAGGATATTTATAAACTCACCTTAAATGTCCAAAGTTGGTTCATTTCGATAACAGTCTAACCCTATCGTGTGAAAACCTCTCCAACCTACGCCTGTTCTATAGCAGCAGTTTTACTAGAGCCTGATGTCCTCACAGTTTTCTGGATGCCGGATGATGATGACGAAGTGGTGCTGGATTTCTTCTCCATGGATCGGAAGGATTTTGTAGTGGTGGTGGCTGTTGTTGTGGACTTTTTCTGCACGGTCTGAGTGCTTTTCTTCCTCTTCACATGGAGGACTTCCATAGCGTCCATGTTGACACCTTGATTGATCTCCTCGCTGGTCTCAACATGCTCTGACATTTGCTGCTGTTGCTGCTGCTGCTGTTGCTCCATTTGCTGCTGGTGATGTATCTGGAAAAGGAAAGGTTTTTCCTTCATGCTGAGTCTGAATTCCATAAGAAAAAACGCCATCTTTATTTTTTAAAAATATTCTCTCACCATCATAATGTGCTGGTATTTTGCAATAGCTTCCTCAGTGCTAACTCCCTCGGTCAGGCCCAGCTCTGCTGCCCGACGGGCAAGCTCCGCCTTGTGGTAGCCAGGAGGGGTCCAGCCCACTCCTCTGATCCAGTTCTGATCTGATTTATAGTTCACCTACAAAAAAAGAATTGAAAAAAAAACCAAACTCACACATAAAATTTAATGAACAATGAGATGCTTGAAAAAATGTTTAAACCGTTTAAAAAATAATTTGTTATGTCTTGCAACATTGTTCTTCATTCTTAGTTTTCTCGGTGAAGCACACCACTAGCTAGTGTTTCTGTTTTGGCAGGATTCGGCTCAGTACTTGGTTCCGTTTGTTTTTTTGATTTGTTTTCGGTACTCACATCACTCTGCAGCTTGTAGGCCTGCTTGGCGTGCTTCATGTTGAGCTGTTCTGGGTCACAGGTGTAGTCATGGAGTTTGTGGCGGTAGGTGATGTCACTGGCCTGAGCCTGACTCTTTCTGGCCTGCAGGAACTCTGGCTGATCAGCGTGGATCTTGTATTGGCCGCGCTCCTCCTTGGATTGCCGTTTGTACTCCAGGTTGCTCTGGAGTTTGCTGGCTGCCAGGGAGTGAACCATTTTTGGATCATCCTCTACACAGCGCAGCCCCACCTGCTGGCCTTTCTCTTTCAGATGGGACTCCTTGTAGAGTAACTGGAAGAGGAAAACAGGGAAAATCATTTTATTAGAACTGTTTTGGTTGAAGTTGTGAGGTTGACTGCCAAAGAACACATACAAGCTTTGGAAGACAACTAAAAAAAATATCTTCATGGACGTTTTTTATGACCAGGTTCTTAATCCTACTCACATCACTGGCGATTTCTCTGGAGGCCTTGGCGGTCTGGAAAGGTATAGCGTCCAGCCTCAGGTCGTACCCAGCTGTCTTGACCTGCTCCCCAGATGACTTGTAAACTATCTGCTCAGAGGGAGGAAGATGATATACATTTTCAACAGCTTTTCTCAGTGTTTCTCTTTCGAATAATTCAATACATTTCAAGAGTTTATAATATAGAGCCTACATCACTAATCTGCTGGGCATTTATCTTGGCTCTAATGAAGTCTGGGTCGTCTGGGTGTAAGGTGTACTTGTTCATGTCAACATCCTTCCCTGACTTGTACAGCCTCTGTAAAAAGCAAAAGATGCATAGAGCTTTAGTGATTGGTCCACCAAAAGTAAAAAGCACTTAAGTATAAATGAATGGTATCCAAGGTATTAAGGTCAGCCAACCTCACTGCAATGCTGGTAGCTGGACTTTGCATGGATAATGTCAGGAGAGTCCGTGACTGAGGTGAACTTCAGACGGTCAGGAAGTTGGCGGTATTTTTTCTGGAGAACAGAAGAATTGTCAAGGTTTTTTCATCACATGTTGTTACATTTAATAGTAATATTTATGTCACAGACTCACATCGCTTATAAGTTCTCCAGCCTTCTTAGCTGACTCCAGCTGTGGTGCACCAACTCCATCCCAGGCCACACCTTTCATGAAACCGAGGTCAGCCTTGTAGAGTTTCTAGGTGTCAATCAAACACATGTAAGCACAACATCAGCCTCAGCCGCTCTATAACGCTCTCTCTCTTTCTCCATGTGTTTCATCTTCTTACCTCACTCTGCAGATCATAAGCCTTTTTGGCCCATTTCACCTTCATGTCATCTGGCAACACGGTGTACTCGTGCAGCCTGGTCCTGTAGTCTTGATCGCTGGCCAGGGTCTGGGCATTCTTAGCTGTTACCAGGTTTATCATGTCGGGGGTGAGATGGTACTGACCGCTGGTGGTCAGGGCCTCCTTGCGGTACTCCTGGTCGCTTGCCAGCCGACCCGCTTGCAGACACTGGAGAAGACGTGGGTCATCCAAGACGCTTTTGACCCCAATGTGTTTGCCTTTCTCAAGCAGGTGGTTGTGTTTGTAATTGTACTGCAGCAAAAGTAAAGGACAGAGTCAATTTTCTAAGGTTGCAAAAAATACACAGTTTGTGTCACTAATGTGAATTGTGTTATAATGGTTCCTCTTCTTTACCTTTCAGCCTGTCCCCTTTTTAAGGGGTTTCCAAAGCGAGTCAACAATTTCCATCTCAACCTGTCTTTTGTATCGACTAGAGTCTAACTCCAACTATCTCCATGTCCTCCATCACTGCATTCTTCAATCTCCTCTTTGCCTCCTACCTAGTAGCTCCATCTCTAGGATTATTCTTCTACCAATGTATCCACTGTCCCTCCTCTGAACATAACCAAACCATCTCAATCTGGCTTATTAAGTTTTCCTTTCTGTGTTGTCCCTCTAATCACCTCATTCCTGATCCTGTCCATCCTTGTCTCTCCTAAAGAGAACTCCTCCACCTCCAGCTCTGCCTCTTGTTTTCTACCTACTCCTTGTGTCCAAATTCTAGCTTCCTCAACCACAGAGCCCTGTGTGTCTGGGTGGGTAACAACTCCTCCAGCACCATCACCCTGAACACCGGCTCCCCCCACGGCTGCGTCCTAAGCTCTCTGCTGTTCACCCTGATGACCCATGACTGTCGTCCCAAGCACAAATCCAACTACATCCTGAAGTATGCAAATGACACCAGTAATGGGCCTCATCCAGGAGAATAACAAGCTGGCATAGAGAGGAGGTGCAACATCTGGTGAACTGGTGCAGCACGAACAACCTGCTGCTAAATGTCGACAAAACTATCGTCAACGTTCTTAGGGGTCCACATATCCGACACCCTCGACTCACTCCACACCACCACCTGGCAAAAAAAGCTCAGCAGCACCTGCATTTCCTGCGTTGGATGAGAAGGGCATCCCTGCCCTCACCCATCCTTTCCACCTTCTATAGAGGAACCATTTAGGGCCTGCTGACAAGCTGCATCTCGGTCTGGTTTGGGAGCTGCAAAGCCTCTGACTGGAAGGCTCTACAGAGAGTAGTGAAGTCAGCAGAGAAGATCATCAGGTCGCCACTCTCTCCCATCCAGGATTAGAGCATGTAGACGCTGCGTTACCAGAGCTACCATGATCCATTGCGACACAACACACCCCCATAACAAACTGTTTTCTCTGTTGGCGTCAGTTAGAAGGTTCCACAGCATCTGCTGTAAAAACACTAAGTTCAAGAACAGTTTCTTTCCCTTTGCCATCAGACTCTTAAAAAAAGACAACCAAATCTCTGTTTGAATCTAAATGTTTTTTGCAATAACTCCTGTTTATGTGCAAAATATTTATACATCTACACCTTTTTACCGTTATACTCCATACTTGTACCTCAGCACTGTTTTACTGCTTATCAGTACTGTACATCTATATAACTATACACTGCTGCACATAAGATTGGTCTGCATATATTGTAATAATATCTCAAGTAATGAACACTGTGAACAGCATTCGTTTTGTTAATCTTACGTCGCTGGCGATGCCTGTAGAGCTCTTAGCAGCCTGGAAGGGGATGTCCTGCATGGTGAGTTTGTAGCCCTGGGCCCTGAGAGTATGCCAAGATTCTTTGTACTTGATCTGTGGCAAAAACAATAGAATAAATGTTAATCGGTGCCAGGTGTGTGCAATACTGTTGCTATATAATATCAAATGTTTGGACTTTTGAGTACCTCGCTGAAGTTGGCAGCATTTATCTTCGCTTGCGTGATCTCCGGCCTCTCGCTTGTTATGGTGTAGTTGTGTTGGTCATTCACTGCTGTTTTATATAAACGCTGGAGAAAGAAGTAAGCAGAAAGGTTACCTCAGTAAATTATCGCTGTACGGCAAATAAAAACTGTAAATAACAAACATCAGGAATGTCGGGAAGAAATAATATTGACATAGCTGTATTGATTTTCTTACTTCGTTTGCGACGAGTCCACTGAGTTTAGCGTGAACGATGTCAGGAGAGTCTGTGACAGAAGTGTGCTTGAAGATGTATGGCTGCTGACGGTATTTTTTCTGTTTGGGAAAAACAATGCAGTTATTCATCACGATTTCTCCGCTGCATGTCAGTGTGTTTGCTGTACCAACGTTTTCATTATAATATGTTATATAAAATATTGCAAGGGGGCAATTCTGACCAATCAAATAAGAAGTAAAATTTGGGCTTCTAATGTTTTTGCTCCTTTTTCTGCTACTTACATCACTGATAAGGTCTGTAGCTTTCTTGGATCCTTCAATCTGCAGGGCCCCAGTAGCAATCCATGCTGCACCTCGGAGGTAGTTCAGGTCAGAGCGATAAACTTTCTGTGAAGATGTATTTTTTAAGATTAGATTTTTAACATTCAGACAGTACAATACCCAGCACAGCTTTAATATATAGCTTTAAGGCAGATTGTTACTTTTAATGTAATGTATGGTGAAAAATTATACACGCTATAGTTAATGATGGTAAAATGTGATATTTGACATCAACAAATAGCTAAATTCAGCTGTCCACAGTAGTTATCAGGGTTAAAACCTATTTACCAGCAGATCTGAAGCAACATGCTGCCCAACGTACCTCACTCTGGAGGGCGTATGCTTTCTTGGCTGCCTGCACCTTCATGTCATCGGGGAGGGAGGTGTACTCATGAAGACTGTGCCTGTAGTCCTGTTCACTGACCAGAGCCTGAGCTTTCCTAGCGTGGGCCACTTCCATCATATCCATGGGCAGATGGTACTTGGCCAGCTCTCTCGCTGAGTCTTTCTTGTACTTAATCTAAAAAGTAACTCAAGGTCATTTATTTTCTGTCGTTTGTATTTGATAACTATATAAGTAATACGGGTACTATTTTTTTGCACTCACATCGCTCTGTAATTTGGTGGCATGAACCGAGTGAGAGATGTTCAAATCATCCTGCAGTCCCCTCAGTCCAATCATCTTGCCTTTAGTCCTCTCAAAATCTTCTTTGTACTTTTGCTGCAATGGAATTACAGTGACAGGGAAAATTTGATATTGAACGTGGAAAATCCCATGTAGATAACATTTTGGACCAAGAATTGTTGGCTTATTGCATATCACTTGCCAAACCTATGAACCTGACACACTGCTCAATTTTTGTAAAAATTCGAATGACTTGGTTCATACATCACTCAGAATGTCGGCTGAAGCCTTGGCAGACTGGAAGGGAATGGCGTCCAGACGCAGTTTGTAACCACCATCTCGTAACTTAGTCCAAGATTCTTTGTAATGGCTCTGATATAACACAGAATAAATAGTGTCAAACAGCTGACTAACTGTCTTGATTATTGGAGATATCGCTGCTCCTTAAAAAGTAATTTTTAGATATAAATGTGATACTTTTGTGTATTAATTTATTATTTTCATTTTTTTTTACCTCACTCAGGTTCATCGCATTGATCTTGGCTTGTACCATCTCAGGCAGTTCGTCAGTGAGCGTGTAATTGTGCTTAAGGTTTTCACCCTTCTCTCTGTACAACCTCTGCGAGAATTCAGAAATTCAATTGTGAAAACAAAGGAGATAAATAGATACTGAAAAAAAGTGTCAGTAGCTACAGCTTTTTTGTTGAAAGGCAGTGAAACCTACATCAATAGCCAACTTGTTGCTGACTTTGGCTTGCATCATCTCTGGCGTGTTCTCAACACTGGTGAACCTCAGAGAACTTGCGTCCTGCCGGTACTTTTTCTGTAAATAGTGAAAAAAACACAAAAGTTGAGCCTGGTGAACAAACAGACAGTTAATAAGTAGTTTAGAAAGATTAAGAAAAAGGTAGAAATCTGGGATTATTTTTCTATAATAAGGTTACATCCATATATTTTCATATTGTCTATTGTGTCCAGGATTCATGTTTGAATCACATAAGATTTATTGTAAGATGGAAACTATGTCCAACCCAAATTATTACACAAAATCTGTTATCTGAACTGAATTTGTTTTTACAAAACTAAGTGCAATGTCAATGATGAATTATGAAATTAAAAAGAAATAATGACTTCAGAGAATGTTTAGTAACTTGAAATTGGTGTTCGTTCTATAAAAAACTGCTTGGAGACTAAGAATATCTCAAGGCTTTCAGGTAACTGGACACTGTGCGTTATGGAGATGCCTCACAGCTCTCCCACTCTGAAGGTCTGGTTAGCACAAATGTAAAACCTGTGGGGTGATATTTCAGCACTAGGCTACAGAGCAGAGGTAATTATGTGTCAAGTAATAAAACTGTTTTTTAAATAGTCAACACGAATCATTCCTGAATATCACAGCTTCAGTGATACTGTTCACTTTTACCTCTTGCAAGAACTGGACTGTTAAGTACCCAGATACTTAACCCAGTTTCAGAGGAATACAAATGATGCCGTGTTCTTTATATACATATTGACCTCAGCCGTAAAATAAAATAAGACCTCACAGTCACTCTCTGCTCAACCATCCTCATTATTATCTCGAACTTGCCACATAGCTAGAATTGCTTAACTGGACACATGAGCCGTATTATGAGTTAATAATTCAGTGGCCGTTCTAGTAGTTTTAAAATTGTTCAGCTCTTAAGTTCTGTTGTTCAATAAAATATAAATACATAAAAATAATTTAATTGTTGGATAAATACTTTTTGAGGCCTAGGGCTAATTACCAGCATCAGGCCCTTCAGATAGTGTTGCAACAACGGGAACCAATCTATGACACACAACTCAAAGCGAATTGGTAATTTGTCCATTATAAGTCCTTTCAGAAGTCAGAATTGGCATTTTTATGTTGACAAAGAGGGGTTGCAGTAATATGCCCCCCCCCCCATGCAACATTGGTCGATATATGGGGTTTTGTCCCTGCTTTGGAATCAAAAGGCTCCTCCAGTTTTTTTTTTTTTAAACTGAGGCACTGAGGAAATTTTAATAAAACAATTTTACATTAATAATAATATAATATTAGCAATATATTTCTCCAAGACTAGAATGAATTATATCAGTGGTCCTGAACTCCCCAGTCTGCGGGTGAATTGGTCAAAGAGAAATAATGTTTCCTTTTGGTCCCATATGGCTATTACTTCCACTTGATCCATACCCATATTAACAAAAGAACTGAACAATAGAATGACTAGGATTCCATCGATAATGCAACTATATTTTTACTTTTTACACCAGTCTGGTAGCAGAAAGTTATTTGGCTGTTTGCACTTGAAATATCCTTGTTGTGCCCATGCACATTTAATTCGGGTAGGAAGGTAGGAAAATATTTTAAAACACACATTTCATTTTAGTAAGGGGTACCGTATTTATCTGCCACAAAATAACGACTGGTCTGTGAAAATTGGGGCAACACTGAATAAATTTGTTTTTAGTAATATTAATGAGGAAAATGTAATAGAGATACAAGCAGGCTGACTAAAGAGGGCTGCTGTAGAACAGACTAAACTTGTGTCCTGGAAAGTCTAGCAGGGTGTATTCCAAAGCTTAAGCATTCAGGCTGAGCTTTAGTTTGCCTTCCTTGGAATGATTAGATGTATTGTTGTATCCAGATATAATAGTCAATAAAGTAGGTCAAGTTTTTTTATTGTTATTCAACCATTAACATCCATGTTATTTACCTCGCTGATGAGTTCTCCGGCTTTCTTTGCCTGTTGGACGTCCAGGGACTGTGAGGCCTCCCAACCAACACCCTTCATCCAGTTCAGATCTGACCTGTACTTTTTCTGAAGACAAGATTCCATTTTGTGAGTGACTCTATGTCTCTGACATTGAATCTAATCTTTCTTACAATAAATAGTTGTCTTACATCACTCTGCAGTCCATAGGCCTTCTTAGCCCAGGCAACCTTCATGTCTGTGGGCAGGGTTGTGTACTCATGCAGGAAAGTCCTGTAATTGATATCAGTCGCCAGGTCCTGGGCCTTCTTAGCATGGCTGATGTTAAGCATATCCAGAGAGGCACTAAGAAACAAAGATTTACGGTAAATGTCCAATAGTGTTCTACTGAATAATGGTTGTGAAAAAGTCAAACCTTTCAACTTCAAAATGGGAGTTGTTTCTTACCAGTATTTGGCTTTTGCGTCTTCATACTCCTTTTTGTAGTGGAGGTCACTCTGTAGCTTGGTGGCCATGGCAGAGTGGGCCATTTGAGAGTCATCACTGACCGACTTGATGCCAATAACTTTACCTTTGTTTTTCTCATATTGTTGCTTGTACTTGACCTACAGAGAAGAAAAAAAATAAACAAATAAATTAAAACTCTGCTGGGTATCAAACAATTCCGTGTTGAAAAATACACACTGAAATGCTTAAAATATTAAAAATACAGTATATATCAAACGCACATCACTGGCCAAGTCCCTCTTAGCCTTGGCGGTGAGGATGGAGAGTGAGTCCAGACGCATCTCAAAACCCTTTTCTCTCTGCTTCTCCCAGCTGCTCTTGTAAACTTTCTAAAAAAAACATATTGACCATAGTTTAAAATGGTCATTGTCAGGAAATAGAGTTGGTAGTCTTCTTTTGAGTAGGAGGGTTCGTGAGTGTTCATTATATGGGGATTTGACATAGGTGGATAACATAAAATTTACAGTAATGGAAAAAATTATTAGAAGATTATTAGACCCCTCTTACACTTAAATTCCTTGTCCATTTAAAAGTCTGCTTCCACTTAATCTACATTAATCTGGACAAATATAATAACAACAAAAAAGGCTCATAATTAAGTTTAATTTCAGAGCTGATTT
>JAFBJS010005588.1:370401-453486 GCA_016785265.1 Paraplagusia blochii
CCCCAGGTGATAAACCTTTAGTGGAACAAGGCATTAAGATGAACAAGGAATTGAAGAAAACAGCAGAGTGGTCTAATCATTTTTTCCATGACTGTATATATATATAAAGTTGTGCATTTATAAAAAGTTTTAAACATAACACAAAAATAATAATTCAAGCAGTTTAAAAATTTAAACATATACCCTTTATGTCTTCCCAATGTCTCTATTTTTTCCACTCAGGAGAATATACGAACCATAAGTTATGTTGTAAAATTAAAACTACCTATGTAGTACTGTCCAAAAAGAACCAACAGAGTCAGTTGCACAGGAAATTGGTAGTGAATAACCTCATTGTGTAAATTTAATGCTATTTTGATGAGTTAAACGGTAAAGTTAATTTAGTGATTTTTCCCCTTTAACAGAGACAACCTTTTTTTAAAAAAAAAAAAAAAGTCTGTGTAAATCAACATGGTTAAATGCCTTCTGCATGTATATAAACACTAGTTGTCATTTTCAATGCATTCTTTGTTGACTATGTCACGTCATAAAAGCAGCTTCATATAGCTATATATATATAGCTATATGAATATATGGTGAAACTGTACAAGATCCAGATGGATATTTTATTTTTGACTGTGGACCTTCTGCTGTGAAGCTAAAGTGAAAAGACGTGACTGAAAATACAAAGCAGCTACTGTTAATGTTCCTCATGTGAGCAAAAGTGGAGGTGAATTAGGGAAGAGACTGGCATCTTGCTGCGTTTTCTTTTTAGGAGTCCAGTTCTTAGAAGCGGCCTGTTGCAAATTTAGGAGCAGCTAATAGTGGACACGCACTCTTGCCAGACGTAAGTAGTTGATTTGATCTTCGTAGTCGGTACTATAGTACAGCTCAGACTACAACTAAAACTTTGTATAAAGAATACACAAAAAGTGGAGTTGTAAATAGACATTTTTAAAGTTCGTAGTGCCACTTGGGTATGTGTGGGCAAACATATTGACGTGCCCTCCACAATTGGTTCTAAAATTAGATTCAGAGGCCGGGTAAGAAGCAGATATATATAGTATTCAAGTGAACTACTGTAAGATTAGTCATGTTAAAGGCTGTTTTCAGCCTTCTCTTACTTCTCGTTACCCATTTTACCCATTTCTCAAAGGGTAAAACCTCGAGGGGAAAAATAATTATGGTGTGATCCAGCATCATGTTCCCTAGGAGTCCATGGTAATGTGGGCTGGTTTAATTACTTGAATAAAATTAATTGTTCAGATATCAAGCACCAATAAAATATTCTCATTAATTTTCAATAATGATGAATGGTTTTTACAAAAAATGTCTATTGACTTGGGTTGCAAAGGTTTATGATTTTAAAACATGGGTCCCCAAAAGACACCTTTATATTGAAAATGTGGTATTGCATAGTTCCTGTTGCATAGTAGAAAAATGTGTATAAAAGTAATTTTCTTTGTACAATCTTAAAATTAAAATGTGACATTTTAACAATAAATAAACACAAAAATATACACTTCACTGTGCATATATATATATAGATATATATACACATACAGTACGTTTTTTGCTATAATATATATATATATATATATATATATATATATAATGTAGCAGCACTATCAATTAGAAACCATAGCTATATAATTTTTTTTGAAAGGTGGCATGTTTTTACCGCGCTGAGAAGATCAGCATTGGCCTTTGCTTGTAGGAAAAGAGGTTCATCCTTTGTCATGGTGTACTGGTGCAACATCTGATCAGTGTTCGACTTGTAGGCCAGCTGTGACAAAATCAGACATCCAACACGTTATAACAGTGACCTTAATCTCATGTAAACAACAGGAAATGTGTAGCTTCTTACGTCACTTTGGAGCTCCTGGCTCTTCTTGGCATGTTTGATGAAGAGATCATCAGCCACCTGAGTGTACCTGATGCTGTCTGCCTTTTGGCGATATTTATTCTAAAGTGGCAATTAAAAATATCAGAGTAACTATTACAATGTTATGAGGGAATGGTTTAAACACCAACAATGTGGGTTTTTTTTTTATTTACATCACTGAGCAGCTGCCCTGCTTTCTTGGCCTGGGTGATGTTTAGACATCCGTCTGAATCCCAACTGACTCCTTTCATCCAGTTCAGGTCTGAACGATACTGATTCTGTAGAGAAACGACATAAAGTGCTGTAAAACGGCTACTTTGGTTAACCAAAGGTTAGGGCAGGGCTAAACAAATATATTGTCAGTGAGCCGGAAATGTCCAGTAAGGTACCTCAGACAAAAAA
The DNA here is from genome assembly GCA_016785265.1 of Paraplagusia blochii. Taxonomy (NCBI): domain Eukaryota; kingdom Metazoa; phylum Chordata; class Actinopteri; order Pleuronectiformes; family Cynoglossidae; genus Paraplagusia; species Paraplagusia blochii. The sequence continues at coordinate 372,668 of JAFBJS010005588.1, forward strand.
CAATATCACAAAATGTTAGGCCACCACTGGTGATCGCTCATGTAGGTTTTACAGCTCTTACCTCACTCTGCAGTTGATAAGCCTTTTTGGCCTGCTGAACCTTGATGTCATCAGGTAGGATGGTGTAGTCATGGAGTTTCTTACGATATTCCAGGTCACTGGCCAGAGCTTGAGCCTTCTTGGCATGACTGAGGTTGATCATGTTTGAGGAAAGTGTGAACTGACCTTGATTGTCTTTTGAGCCTTTCTTATACTCAATCTGAAGTGTCAATGACAAGAGAGTGTATTAGTGCAACAATGCTGTGGTATATAAATATATATACCATCGTATCTAGTGTATGTGAAACATTGTTTATTAACCTTACCACTAACAACATATAGACTTTTAAAATAATATATAGCTGTTGTGTACTAGAATGTTCTCAATGAAAAATCATGAGAAAAAATGACTTACATCACTGCTCATCTTGGCCACTTTGAGAGAGTGCAGGGTTTTGGAGTCACTCATGTCGATCCCCACTGCCTTCTCCTTGTTTTTTGTGTAGCTCTCTTTGTATTTAATCTGAAACAAATCACTTCCTTTAATTTCCTATTACCTCATTTGACAATTTCCCTTTGCTGTTAACTTTCCCCCATTCATATAACCTCCCACCCAGAGGGGCAGAGCAAGAGTGTGTGTTTGCTCACATCACTGGCCAGGTCTCGGGAAGCCTTAGCCGCCTTGACACTGAGGTCATCCAATCCAACATCAGAAGCCTTTGACTTGTTTTTTTCCCAATCCTCTTTATACTTAATCTGAGGGGCAAAAACAACATTGATGTTATGACTCACTGACGTTATTTAAATATATTTTCTCATGTTTTTTATGTTATATCATATATTGTGACATGCATTTAAAGCGATCTGTGCAGCTGAAAATTTAAGAAATCATTTACTTACATTGCTAATTAGCTGAGCATTTTTCTTGGCCAGAATAATCTCTGGGGTGTCGATCACAGGACTATACTTGACCTGGTCAATATGTTGCCTGTAGTTCTTCTGTATTAGACACATAATGAAGATAATGAAGAAACATATCTTTGCATCTTTTTTTTCTTTGCAAACTTGAGATATCTCACATCTTTGAGAGGATCCAGCTTCCTCTGGCTTTGGTAACCTGGTGTGATTGTGGCTGGATAGTTGTATTCACCTGACTCCTGCTCACAGCTTTGTTTGTAGGTTATCTGAAATATAAAAGAAGGAGTTTTTTACCTTTTTAAGAGATATTTAGGATTTCCAAAGTCTAATCATGACATATCTCCACTTTCTTGAATTTACAGGTATAAAATAACTACTACTGCATTTAATCCAGTTAAAATATGAAACAGAATTTCTTAATAACTTACATCACTGGCCAGCTTCCTAGCTTTTATGGCGTGCATTGTCTTTTTATCGATCCCAGAGTCTTCATAGTGGCCCTTCATATCACTAATGTATTTCTCCTTGTATTTGTTCTGTAACAAATGTATAATTGATTTTTTATTTCAGCCTGCAGATATACATTGTGAACATCTTTTAATTTACTGTTAAAAATCAGTAAAACAAACGCCTACATCACTGGCGAACTTGGCCACTTTTGAAGCATTGTGAAACTGCGGCGTTTCACAGAAGTTGATGCTGTGACCTTTAATGTTCTCCAGGTCCTTCTTATACTCCACCTGGTAAACATAAAAAAACATAAATTTTGTGCAACCTAGAATATAAACCTCCATGCTTCCATGATATTATTGGTTTCTGTCTGTCACTAAAACCTTGTTATGTGAGCATTCTTCAAATTCAGACAATTGTTGGTTGTGTTCAAAGGTGGTTCTGAGACGAAGTGCTACACTGATTCTTTTATATAATATAACCCAGTACATTTACAAAATATACTCTGCCCTGCATATAATAATAATGTCAATCCTCACTCAATAATCCCTGTACTGCCCATCTGTTTGTATACTGTAAATCCTATGCATCCATATAAAAATATTTCTAGAGATGCATTATATACTAATTTTTATAGAACATTATAATTAATTAATAAAATGATGATTAAAATGATTCTGCTGTAAGAAAACTCCGTCTAGGTTCTCAACTTTTACCTGAAGTAGTGAAGCACAATCAAAACCAGAGCAGGAATACTGTCCTCGAACTTAACTAATAAATGACATGAATTTTGATAAGCTATAAATAAAAAACTCTTAAATAGCCATAATAAACAACCACTGAAAATCACAATCCTAATAAAATACGTACGGTATTCTTAACAAATATTCCCCTTCACTGGTAGTTATTGAGTGCTCTAACGGCAATTTGCAAGACTGGTTTTGTTGAGTGGTATTTGAGTGATCTGAGTCTGATTTAGTGCAACCTTGGAGGTTGCGTGTTGTGATGTCACACTGGCATTTCTGACATGCTGAAAATGCAGGATGTGTGTCTGCATTTTGTACTTCCCATTTAGAACACAAACACTGAGCAGCATTGGGAATTGTACCTGGAAAAGTTTGACCTAAACTTATAAATTATGAAGAACATGTTTATTAATTGCATTAGAAATGCAAGTAGTACACGTATAAATGTGGAACTCACCTCACTAACAAGCTTGTTGATTTTTCTGGCATTTTTTAGAGTCAAATTGTCCTCCGATGTCAGACTATGAAAGTGTGAGGTGCCCTTCATCCTGCTTAAGTCTTTTCTATATTTTAGCTGTGCACAGAAAAAAGAGAAAGGATGATTTAGTGCATCTACAATAGTATGGCAGGATATTGTCTTACAGCAGGATCAGGAGATTACCAGTGCAGTGTTGTGTCTATGTATACACACATAGGGAGTCTAATTTAGTCAGTGATGAGGGTTTAAAGAATGACCACAAAGAAAGGCATTTTCATTGTTCTCATCTGTTACGCTCTGCGATGACAAGGCCAAGCTGTCCATCACACACGTCACCAGGCCACATGGTTGGATAATTGACCAGCTCCGTAGATTTTTTAATGTAGTTGGCCGGATTATTTGGGTATTGGTTATTTTTGAGTCCATGGACCAAGGACTGTAATATTGGTATTCCCTTTGGTCACTTTTCATTGTGCATTATAACTACATTGATGTATGGTGAATACTCACATCACTTGCATTTTCCTGTGCCTTTTTAGCCTGATAGTATCCAGGAGTGATCATTGCAGGGAAACTTCCTTTGCCTCTTTGTTGTTCATAGTCTTCCGTGTATGCAATCTCCATGCAGAACAGAAAGTATTAAAATCAGTCAGTGTACAGTAGAGACAGACAAAACGAGATCTGGTATTTTAAGATTTCTTACCTGGCTGTAATTCTCTGCATTTTCCTTGGCATGCTGTGTTTCCATTGTAGCCGCATCACTGCTGGCTTTTCCTTTTATTTCTTGCTCGTATGTCTGACGATACTTAATCTGAGAGGCAATAAAGCATTATTCATTGTCAACCAGAGATCCTGGCAAATAGTATTTATATGTTTCCATCTAAACGAAGTTACTCACATCACTGGCCTGCTCCATGGCCTTCTTTGATATCTTGTACCCAGGTGTTAGATGTGCAGGGAAACTGCCTTTTCCTTTCTGCTGCTCATACTCCTCTGTGTAGACATACTGAGAGACATGCAGATGGTTCACATGAAAATGTTCTACCAACAAAAATACTTTGTCTTTGGTGAAAGAAGAATCTACAAGCTTACATCACTGGCTATTTGTCCTTGTTTTTTGGCCAAAAGCACCTCGGGGGGATCGACAAACGTTGTGTATTTTGAGACTCTTTCCTCGTGTCCTTTTTTATACTCCAGCTGCACAGCAGCAAAAATATATATTTATATCAGGGTCTTCTATTGAAACTAATTACAATATTCAGAGTAATTATCAAACTTACACTGCTTGCCAGAGTATTGGCATTTTTAGCCGTCTGGTAACCAGGTGTGATCATGGCAGGGAAACTGCCTTTCCCTTTTGACTGTTGGTATTCTTCTGTGTACTTCACCTGCCACAGCACAGTTTAAACAATTAGATTTGAACAGGAGGTGATCATCGGCAATCAAGGTCTTGAGAATGTTTACCCACATCACTAATGTTCTTCTGTGCTTGGGATGTTGACACAATCTCTTGGCTGGTCACAGAGCCCGAGTACCACGTCTGCTGCTGTGAGAACTCAGACTTAGACTGAAAGGCCTGTGTGGACATTGAGGCAAAAGAGATTAGGTGGTGACATCTACGGCACACGTCTTGTTATACATAAATATGTGTGCAGACTGCAAATCCAGCTGCCTTCTTCCATGGTTTATGAGGTAACAAACAAATACAGTACGTGTTTTAGCACAGTCAAGGTGTAAGCACAAAAATATGACAAACACAAGCCAACAATACAGTGATAAAGACATAAATCGGATGAATTAGTATTGGTCAAAAAAGTGATCATGTGTCAGTTCTGTGCATTGCAATTAAGATTATAAAAAGTTAAAAAAAAGAACAAAAATCTACAATTTTCCTTAGTAAAATAAACATAAAAAAAGATGAAACACATGGACATGATCTCCAGTTCATGTTGAGCCTAAGGCGGTCGCTCTTTCGGAGCTCACCTGGCTGTTCATCTGATTGGCTAGAAGAGCCTTCTGCAGTTCCATGGACTTCATGTCATAGTGGAAAGTGGACATAAAGCGTTCGCCTTCTTCGCGATACTTCAGCTATAAGTGCATAGACGACAAACATTAAGCCAAGCCCGCACACAATTGCAGAAGCACAAATACTGTGCAGTGTTTGCCCGCATTTTAACAGCTAAAAAATAAAAGCAAACCACAAAAATTGAGCAGGTTGAGGATGCCATAAACTGAGGACCCCATTTATCAGTACATATTGTTAATGTATAAAATAGTTACTATGGAGGTAGCTGGTGCATAGTGAATATTGGGAGACATGAATCAATGAAAGGCCATCAGTCAATCAAACGGTTTTTTCTTCCAGATCCAAGTGATTATCATCCTGTTCTATGTATGCTGACCTGTAGAGTATGATAGTGCACTACTAATGTAATCAAGATTAAGCAGAATTTGCCAGTACAACGTGAAGTGATGCTAAAGATATGAAAGTCAACTGGTAGAGTGTTCCAAAACAAAGATTATTGAATTCTGCTTAATAAATGGAGACCAAATACAACTGCTGAGGGACTACCATTGGGCAACAATAAGGTGGCATCACTATCACGCAATATGTAACAATTCAAGTAAATGTTTTAATGGAGATTTTTTTTAATGGCCTGCTGGCTCTACTCTTTTTAACTTGGTTACCCTATTTAAAAAAATCTTTATCACTTTTTATCAATTAGTTGACATTTCAGATGAAACTCAGGCCTGATCTGGCCCGCAAGATCATAACAAATATGTACTAGAGTTGGCCAACCTGTATAAAGCCCGTATTTACTGGTGGGATTTGTAGTCTTAGTGATGCATGGTTTAGTTTTTTTGTTGTAGGTCTGTTAAAAAAAATTTAACAGTAAAAGGATCTGGAAAGGCTACAGATAAAGGCAACTACCACTGATGTGGGTTTTATTTCAGATGTGTAGATTTAAGTCGAACTTGAAGACAGATAAGCCATGCAGTTGCTTGGGGCTCTGGCCACTAGGGGGCCTGGTCAAGAAACATTTTTTTTGCTTCGGGCACTGATAGGTTTGGGGACAAAGCGATATCTTGCTAGGGACCCCACGGGACCCCAGCACCGCCCCTGCATTTAATATCTGGAGAAAGGGAATAAATATTCAGTCTGGCCCGTGACTTAATGACAGTTTTTAATTGTGGCCCACAGTGAAATTGAGTTCAACAACCCTGTCCTGGAGAGTCAGTGCTTAGGCCACGTCTGCCCTCAGAAGTATTTTAACATACTACAACCTTAAAACATTCATTGGACACAACAGCAGCAGCTCATGAGCCTACTAGCCTACTGCTCATCTAAGCGTGAGTCTATTACATGACCTCATGGACACAGACAGACCGAGACAGACAGGAACAGGTGGCAAAGCAAAGGAGAGGTAGGGATGCAAGGCCGGTTTTCCTTCCCCCTGAAATAATTTTAGCTCGCAGTGGCATAAAGTGGGCTCAGCAGTGGGGTTGTCTCTTGTCTGTGTCACAGGCACAGAAATAACCTGTAGCCACACTCTCCATTCCACACGACTGCAGTCACCGCTAACTAAGAACAGAGGGCCCCCCTTTCAACCTCCCTGTCTTCTTAAAGAATGAGCCAGATATCATGAGTCAAATCACACATGGGTACCACAGCTTAAAGAAAAAAAAATAAGAAGAACAGAACCCCCCTATCTTAGGATCTTCATAAAAGAAGGAATTGAATTGGTAGTGGTACCTCTGTGACCATTAAAAGACACCATGTCATGGAGAGACAATGAGGCTTCTCATTAACTTTTAAATGGCACAATATACAAAAATAAACTACTTTTAAAATATGACACTGACATTTAAACCCCTTTACGCAACCATGGAGGCATTTACCCAAGCTTAGGGTATGTGTAGTCGATAAATAGTTGGTTAAACTCAATTTTAAGAAGAGTGATAAGTAGCCTCTGCTATAATTCATAAATGCATATATTAATATCAAAATAAAATCACCATATATTTACAGCTTATAAATTCCGTTATATATATTCACAACAAAATAGCAATAGAATTGTCGTCTAATTTTTGCTAATATTAACTAGAATCATTAGCAATTTAAGATTGTTTCCAAGAATAAAATCACAAATTTAAATGAACAACACTACCCTCTTTAAACTACCCTCTCAAGAATATTGAAAGATCTGTTTAAATGTGGTTTTATTCTATACACCAATCCCTTTTCAACAACAATGACCTAAAACTCACAGGGCTCACTAAGAATAGCAGTCTGCGCTGAGTCCAGTCATGACCAGCTGGTGATGAATGGCCATAGCTCTCGTGCCAGACTTATGTCAGACTGTCACTAATACACCTTGACTGAGACCAAGGCCCAAATATTTTACCCACACGTTGCTGCTCCTGCTGGGTATGTGGGCGTGATGTCATCTTACCTCACTGCTGGCCTTGCTCTGCTTCTTTGCATTGATGTTGATGGGCGTCTCGTAAACACTAGTGAATGTGTTGTTCCTTGGATTGTGTCTGTGGTAAAGACAGACGTACCATACAATCATTATGCCACAATTTTTAAACGGACTCGATTAGGATTAGTTATTGATTGGTTTCAGGTACTCACACTGAGCAGTACGGCCTCTTTTTGTGGCTGACAAAGTTATTGGCGGTGAGAACCATCTTGCAAACATCACAGTGAAAACATGCTTTGTGCCAGTTCTGACAAAAGTAAGAGTAAGAAATTATGTTAATATAGTTGACCTGAGATGCTTTTATTAAATATTATCAGATGTATATGATCTATAGATTATTAATAACAAAGAGACAACTATATCAGCTTGACAGCTCCTTTGGACAGATTATAAAAAGATAGCTTTAAATGCAGAAGGCTCAAAATAACATGGACAGAGTGTTCTACCAGCTGGGGTCCCTGACCTAATTAAAAGGCTTTAAAACATATATAACTTGTTTTTATTTCAATTGAAACCTACTCAACACTACGTACATTTTCATGGTATTCTCTGAAAAATGATGAGTAATTTTATACAGTACACACAATTCTATTCATAGCAGATGTGTTTAATATATGCTTTTTCAGCAGACCGAGGCAAAAATGTAATTTGATTGCATTTTTTTATAATAAATACAAATTAATAATCATTAGGTTGTAGTGCGGTTGTACAGTGTAATTAAATATTAACACAGACCTAACTGTTGCTGAGGCTAAATACCGGTAGTTTATTTTTTATATAAGTGGTTTATTTGTCATATTTTCTATAGTTAACAGCATGTCTCTGATGATGGCATTACTTTGCTTATCGAATAAGTATAAACTAATCTATCTTCTTTGTTTACAAACTTGAACCAACCTGGTCAATGCAGTTGATTTTCTCAGCTGGGTAGACCACAAAACCGCACCGGGCACAAGACTGCATGGTGAAAGCCTTTGTGTCCTTTCCTTCCTTCAGTAAAAATAAAAGTATCAGATGATAGGAAAAAAGTTTGGCCGAAACGAGATTCAGTGATACAAGTTCAAGAGAGGAATCACTGGTGTCTTTCAACCAACTGTAATAGTCTGTCTCTGATGGCGATACGCTCAGTTCTGTGAAACTCTGAAACTGTCTCTTACTTGACACTATGTCCCATGATGGACCAGCCCACTTCCAAGCCCCTTTTCACACACTGGTTAAGAGCAGCTGTCTGTCCGTGCAGTGAGAGAGAGACACAGAGAGAGACACAGAGAAGTTCACATGTCATTCTACAGTATGTGTCATGGTTCTGAAATGGACATCTTCTGATTATGTCATGACATAAAAATGAATTTGTGTCAATGGTTGCAAGTGTGTACTAGAAATTATTTTCAAAGGCTGATTCTACATATAGATGAGACACAGAAAGGCAGACAGATAGACAGGTCAGAAAGACAGACAGACAGACAGACAGGCAGGCAGGCAGATTGATAGAATAATAACCCAAATATTATAATAACAATACCTCGTTTCTAGATATAAAGCACAGGAAATCATAGAACAGTGGTAAATGTCAAATAGCTGTGTTTTAACTAGGGTTTATTTTAAAACAAGGTACAGAAATAAGATCTTTACTAGTTCTAAGAAAACGGTTTAGTTTACAGAAAGCCAGGGGCCCTGAAACACACATGCAATATGTCATCACTTTATTTTAACATAAATATCTGCAACTAGGATTTGTTTCCTGTATATATACAGCCAATATTTCACTAAATAACAGTGTCACTTTTTATTCATTACATGTTGACAGTCGTTATGTCAGTTTGGCGCCATTCGGTATAAATATTGCTTCACTGTAGATTGTAATTTATAAATTGCGGTGGAGTATTATTAGAAATTGAAGACCTTTTTGTCTTTTTAATTATTATAAACCAAACACCAATTAAGCTCCCTGTAGGTGACGTTATTGCGACTCACCTGCTCGATTTTAACCCTGGAGGAGGAGGAGAAATGGCAGAAGCCGGCCGGCGGAAAGGAAGGAGGAGGAGTTAGATTGTGGACTGAACTTCCTTTCTTTTTCAGAACACGGCATAACTCAAGAAATACAAAGTTGAACAAACTTTATTGGAAGGGAAAAAAACCCGGAATCTTACCACATACTGTAGCGTCCCCAGAGGAGCAACAACAAAGAGTACGTTTAAGCTAAACGTACACATTTCCGTTGAATAATGTCAGCTTAACTAAACTACATGCTAACCTGCCAAAGAACAATGTAGCATCGTTTAGCTTCAGCTTGAAAAGAACAACGTCATACGTCAGTGTTTTAGTGAATTAATAAGTTACGTTAATGGCTGTCGTTAGAAAATGCGATGAAATAAATTTTGTGTTTATTTAGAATATGGCTTCTCTACCTGCGGCGGAGGCTGACCCTGGAGATGTGTCTGAGGAAGAGCTGTCAGGAGACGATGTGGACGCCAGACCTGACAGAAGAGGGAGATTTCTGCTGTTCGGCAGGTGAGACGACTATCTTTTCTGTAATTATGCACGAAGTATTTTTATTTTGTAACATTGAGAATTATTGAGTCTAAATTTTAATCAACTAATTGTAAAAACAGAGCGTCAATTGTAAAGTAGATATTAGAACTTGACTTATCACAAGCGCATTGTAGTTTGCTTGGACTGGAGTCTATTCGAGTGACTATGAGGCCATTGATGGTCTGGATAGATAATGAAGTTCTACCTAAGAGTCTATCTTGGTACCCATCGTCTGTATTGTGTTATTTACCTACTTGAAATACACGAAACACATATTGTTGCCTCATCAATTTCACTTTCTACTACACATTGTCTAATGTCAAATGTTAAATCTGAATGTCTTTGGATAAGGCGTATAAGTGAACGGTTCTCCATTACCGGGTCTGACTCATAGAACTTACTGTAATCATCCACACATGGAGATAAACGTCTATTCCCTTTTTCTTAAGATTCTCATTCATCCAGGTCATGATATCCAAAAAGGGTTTAGTTGAAAACAACTGGACTTCTTCTTGGAGTTGAAAAGACGTTTCATTCCTCAACTGTGGAACATCTATATATAACTACTAGGGTTCCCTCAACCGGAAACTGATCAAGTTCCTCAGTTGAGGAATGGGACGTCTTTTCAACTCGAAGAAGTCCTGTTGCTGACAACTAAACCCTTTGTGAATATTAACGTTGTCCTGTTGATCTCTGACTAGAGTACAGTATTAGTAATTTTAACCAAGTCAAGGAATAAAGATCTTACCAATAATTTAAGTTGCTTGATTAATGCAATACCACAAAAATAAGTCAGCTTATAGTGGACTCACCTTAGGGTGCATTGTGGTTTGGGTAGCAGTTGTGGAGATTGCTGCCCCTGCGACCTTTAAGTCTGTAAGAACTTTTTATTTAATTTGTTTCAATATATGCTATTATTAAAAAAATGAATATATTATTTATCTATCTCTTCTATTTATATTATAAATTAACCACAAGGGAGCACAAGCCAGCGTTTTTTAGTGCGCGGGTTGCGTCAGGAAGGCCATCTAGCGTAAAACTTTGACAAAATCAAAGAAGTGGGACAACAAAATGTACATTGTTGACTCACTGTGGCAACCCCTCAAAAAGCCGAAAGGAGAAAAATATTCTATTTATATTATATTTTTGTTGTCTGATGAGATAGTAGTTGCTTAATAACTCAAACCAAACTTTTGGTTTTATTGTATTGGTAAAATCTAAGAACTTTGTACCCTCAATGTTTTCAGTTTTGGCTGCTCTTAATGTAAACTGCATGTTAAAGTGACGCAAAATGTCATGTACATGACAAAAAAAGGCAGATTCAGGGTCTGCCATTGTCAAAAGACCAACCTGCTGCCCTGTTTGACCCCGACAGGGCGTGGGCAACAGGGGCCATGTATGAATAGGTTTTCAGAAAACACTGGTGTGATGATGAGGCTGCTGACTCAGGGGGGTAATAGTGCTCCACCCCTGTCCTCAACACACACAGGCCCAGTCAGGTCTCCATCCACTACAGAGAGCATGTTAGTATCCTAGCAAACAGCCCAAATTTAGGCTGCCTTGTATGGAAAAACATCCTCTTTTTGGGGGGGAAAAAGACACGACAATTGCAACGCATTTCAGATGCAGAGTGGCGTAGTTCTTAATGACGAGCCCAGGTAAGAGATCCCTTTCCTCTTATTCTGTTATTCCCATCACCGTCTACATTACAACGGCACGTCTTAGAAAATCGTCATGTTTTTTTATTGCACTTTTTTTTGTAAAGTGACGCTATTTCGGGTTGTTTTGGCACTATTTGGAAAAGGGAGGGTGTTTTAAAAATGTTCTGGATCACATGTTTGTTGGATCAAGACTTTGCTGGCACTGGGTGAGGACATTACTTTGTGGCTTTACATTGCTGCATATTGTTCTTCTGCTTGAGTAACCTGATGACGAGGCTGTTCTAGAACAAACCTAGATTTTGTTTGAGTTCACATTGGACCACTGTGGGCTTTGTTCTCTGCATGAATATTTACATAATAGGAAAATGACGGTTGTTTTGTCACACAGGATTCACACTAAATAGATGTGGTAGGCTAAATCATTAAATGATTTTTAAAAAAACTCTTTATTAGGAATCAATTGTTTATAAATTAATTACCATTTAATGTCCAGAAATTATTTTTTAGGCAAAAAAAATGAACTATTGTGTATGTAGTCTGTAAATCTATGTTTCATGGTGTTCTGTAACCTTTATTAACTTATGAACAATTGGATGAAATTGAAAACATTTTAACATTTTTGTACTCAAGTAAGATGATTCCATTGTGAACTGTTGACTTTTTTAATTGTTTTCGACTTCAGCAAAAAGAACAAGGATGGCCAGATGCAGGAGCAGAAGAACTCTTTTGAAAGCCATTACAGAATCGTTTCACCAACATTCCAGTATAAAATGAGCCACCGGCAAGTGGGCAAGTGCATCATCATTAACAACAAAAATTTTGATGCAAAGACAGGTAGGGAAACGCTTTATGCACATGCTGTCATGCAATTTTGAAGCTGAAAAATATTTTAGCGAAGCTTTTGTATTCTGACCCTCCCTTTTCCACAACAGGTATGAATGTACGTAACGGCACTGACAAAGACGCAGGTGAGCTGTTCAAGTGCTTCAAGAACCTGGGCTTTGATGTCTGTATTTATAACGATCAAACATGTGAGAATATGGAGCATCTTCTCCGAGAGGGTGAGTAAAGAGTTCCTTGAGAATGAGTGTCTGCTTACTTTTTAAAATGAAACCATAAAACAGTGATTGTAGTTTGAAAGACATTTTGACAAACACTTTGATTACCCTTCAACAGATGTCCATTGACACATATGCATAATCATAAGGTTTGGACAGTTGTATCATGATTGTATTGTTAAAGTCACTTCCAGACAACAATGATGAGACATAGCTGACTTGTTGCATTTAAGAACCACTGACTTAAATAAAGTCAACAATGTGCAGACAAGTAATTTGTTTATTGTTATTGGAACAGAATAATAATAATATTGTTTTGGTCTGTTAGCTCATTATGTCATGAAATACAGGACATAATGTTGTAGTTCAAGCATGGAATATTTTTTGTTTCCATATAAACACTGCGCACCATGCCAGGTCAGACAGCAGATGGTGCTGTTGTAATAAAGTCAGAAATGAAATGGGGATTAAGCCACCATATAAGGAAAAGTGGTTATATATCTACTTAAAATATATCTTTTTTTTTAAGTAGCTTGTATTTTTTTAAAGCTATTGAACTATGATGCTACAAAACCTGGCATTAAAAATCATCTTCGAAATCTCCCATTTGACTTCATAGCTGTATCCCCACATTGTTTTTATGATAACTGCTGTACCGTAAAAGTTAGGGCAAAGAGTTGAATGCTGTTCTGTTTCTGTGTGGTTCAGCCTCACTGGAAGATCACAGCGACAGCTCGTGTTTTGCCTGCATCCTGCTGAGCCATGGCGAGGAGGGAATGATATACGGCACTGATGGAGCCATGCCAATCAAAACCATGACCTCGTTGTTCAGGGGGGATATGTGCAAAAGCTTAGTTGGGAAACCAAAGCTCTTCTTCATTCAGGTATATGTATTAAAAAATGTCATCAGATATCCCTTATTATTTATGAAATAAGATTATAAGAAATATAAACCCTCCCCTAAATTTTCAGATTAACACTGTAATATTAGCTATTTTAATTATATGCTAATTTCAATGTGCCACAAATAAACCATCAAGTCATGTTAATCTTATTTGTATGTAAAACAACATTGCAAATGCCAGCCTGGTTGAGTTTGTATGTTTGTTTGTTTTTTTTTTCCCAGGCCTGTCGAGGTTCGGAATTTGATGATGGCATTCAGACAGATTCAGGTCCGCCGAATGACACCATGGAGACAGATGCCAATCCGAGACACAAGATTCCTGTGGAGGCAGACTTCCTGTTTGCCTACTCCACTGTGCCAGGTAATAACACTCTTTCTGCTGGTTTCGTGACCTAATGTGCAATGCGGAAGACTTTTTGAAACACTGTTTCCTTGAATTATGCTGCTCTTTTTAGGCTATTACTCATGGAGAAACCCCGGGCGTGGCTCCTGGTTTGTTCAGGCCCTGTGCAACGTCCTCAATGAGTTTGGCAAGCAGCTGGAGATAATGCAGATCTTGACACGGGTCAACTACATGGTAGCAACGAGTTTCGAGTCCTGGTCTGAAGACCCACATTTCAGCGAGAAGAAGCAGATTCCCTGTGTTGTGTCAATGTTGACCAAGGAACTGTATTTTAATTGATGCGGCCGTATCACCAACTACGCCCAGGTGAAGCAATGAGGAAAGAATCTAGCCTGGCAGGACATTACAGATTGAGAGTACCAAGTTTAAACATACAACAGTTTTATCGACAGTGGCCATATGTGTTTATTTATCAATCAAAAGTTACAGAAATATCCATGTTGTGGCATTACGCAGGAACACTGGCTTCCCTTTTGTGGTTTCAGAAATGAATGCGGACAAAATCAGTTTGTTCATCCTTCAGCAACCTTTTTGACTTCAAAATAAAAGACATAAATGCCATCTCCATGATCAGGGTAAAAAGGGTAGGAATTTGTTTTTAAGCCACAGGGCTTTTAAAGTTAATGCCCTTTTTACAGGTATACCAAAGGTTCTCAGAGGATCTGGTTTACAGGTCTGAGGTTGTAATGCTAATCTGAAAGATTATGCCTTCCTGGAAAAATGGATGACATTTCTCTCTGTTTTATTTATTTTTTGCTTGCTCTTATCAAATTACAGTCTAAATGGAGAGATGCTGCTCTCTGGTTAGCAGAACCTCTTGGACTCTCTTGCCACAAGGGTTTAGTGCCAGGTTTTTGAACTACACTCAAGGCAGCAGCATGCTGGCATACTCAGGAACGTCGATGTCCCACAAAGTGGGTTAAATGTTATGCTGAGTTATTTCAAATGTGTCAAAATGGCTTTAATATTTGCTGTGTTGTGATGAATTAAGAAACATTCAGTCTCCATATGCAGCCTGGCTTCTTTGTCAGCAAAAGCCACATCATCACTGTGTATTAGTGCTGTATTCGTCAGAATATACTCCACGCGGAAGTAGCTGGAACCAAGTACCTCGAGAGGAGTACTACATTGCTGTATTTAAATTAAGGGTTTGCTTTTTGAAATTTTATAATGCAATTTCTTGAGAACTGTGGTGGTTGTAAAATGGTTTAAGAGCAGCATGTGTTGATAGAAACGAGGCATTTGGTGTTGGTCATTATCAGTTCACACAGCATGTCATCATCATCATCATCGTCAAAGAGGCAGCTATTACTGTATACAATCCATATTCACAGGGAAATCAGTAACATTCATTAACCTTTATCTTTCCAGAATTTCTTTTCTAATTCTAGTGGCTGGTTTTATTTGATGACATCATCACACACTCCTCGATTTAGGATTTTGGAATATAAATTTGAAAAAAAATTTTCATCTGGCCCATGATTTTCCTTTATTTCGGGCAAGTTTTTGTTCAATTGCTGTATATTTTATTGTATTAAAGACTGTGTAGGTCCAAACTATAAGTCATCTTTGTGATTCTTGTTACTAATCACTTTAAATCTTTATATCTTTTACTTTCATCTTAGTCACAAATGTGAAATTGGGTCTGTGTCTGCTTTTCATGATAATCAATGATCTCCTGTATCATTACAGGAAGGTGTTCAGTTACTGCAAAACAACTCACTTTTCCTGCTAGAAAATTCTTACCTACTCCAAGTGTTTGTGTGAGGGTGGTTCCCAGTGAGCTGATTTCCAACTGCAATGAGATATTTTTTTTAACTCCACAATTAGCTTTTCTTAATGTTGCAAAGTGTTGCAAATAGAGTAGCCCTTTGTGCTGTAAAGCAGTGTTACCAACTTTTTTTGTGCCACGGACCAGTTAAATGTCTCACACCATTTTCACAGACCGGTCATTAAGTTGTGGCAAATAAATACACCTTAACAAATGAAATTTTCAGTATTCTGAAATATTTTTCTACCTATAAAATCTTCCTACCTGAATTAAGTCTGCATGCAGACAACAAGGATTCCTCAAGTGCACACAGCCTATAACTTTCTGCAAGCAGACCAGTATAAAATGTTAAAATCTTGTATCAATGACTCATTTTGAGTTTACTGTTGTCTTCGCTGAGACATTATATCCTAATCAAATACGAATAGTTGCATTATTGATGATGGAATCCTAGCCATTCTATTGTTAAGTTCATACATTGATATGGGTATGGATCATGTGTAAATAATAGCCAGATTGGACTAAAAGGAAACATTATTTCTCATCAGCCTGGCAACAATTCACCCATGGACCGGTACTGGACCACGGCCCAGTGGTTGGAGACCACTGCTGTAAAGAATTGTATTTTGTATTTGGCACAATTAGGCCTCCCTAATTGTGCCAAATAAGGGAGGCATGTGAAATCGTCAACTCATACGTAGGTGAAACTGATGTTTACGCTGATTGTGGTTCTCAAACTCAAGATATAGCAGACTGTCCGAAATAGGAATTTAATATGCAGGTGTTAAGACCTCCACAGCTCGGACCATGTGACCATGTCTTTCTGTCCAAGGGCCATTGCCCTGCCACCCAATGGCTAGCACCCTACGCTTCGACTTTTATAAAGACATTATGTTTCATCCTGTTCAAATGACCTTTTTATTTCTACATCCAAATCACACTGCTCCATACTGTAACCTTCCTGCGGGTGGAGAGCCCACTGATAGTTCAAATGACATACATATTTAGTATGTGTAAATTTATTATTTGCAATGTCAGCCTTTGATTTACAAAAAAAAAAAAACCTTAACCATCACAATTTTTGGCTTATGCATACTGTACCATTGGATCACATCAAATACGTTCTGGCTGTTTCTTGACTTGAGTTTCATCTGAAGACATCCTCAGTTGTTATTCAATGAGAACATTCTTAACCCAATTTTCCCCCATTGTTGTTTTCTAGACATTTCATTTCCTCAAACGGAGAAAACTGAGATTTACTTTCTGATTACGCCATGATGTATCTTTTCTAAAGCTGAAATGACCTGCAGCAGACCTTTTAATGCAATGAGCTGAGATTTTGGGTTGTTTTTATTGTTTTTTAAGTGGGATTTTTAAAGTCCTTTTTTTTCAAGTTTTGTGATGAGACTGCTTTTATGCTTGTAGTCTTGAAGTTCACCAAACCACTTTACCAACAACGAGGAAGTGTTGCTGATACAAAAGGGGTAATTACAGTAGATCAAAGGGTGAGATGTTTCTGAATTTTTCCCACTGGTAATCCCCGTCAAAGAGAAAGTGTTTTCGTTTTATTTTAATTGGTGATCCCTTTTACGTTCATTACCTTGACCTCACTGATTATACAAATACAAATACCTATATTTTTTCATGTTTACAATTTTCCTGTTTTAATGTCTGATAAAATAGAACTTTGGCTGTGAATCAATGTCTCTGTCATTCACGTGGAACTTCAAAACTCCACTTCCTGGGCAAGATCAAATCCTGGTTATGGTGGTTGGTGCATTCCAGTGGGTTCACTACTTAGGGGATGTTTCACAAGAAGCTGGTATAGTGCAATCAAAGATGGATAGTGTTCAAAAACATCAAATTATTTCATTAATACCTACAGGCCAAGGTCACTCGGTAGAACTCACTTCTACAGCACAAAGATTCACAGTTGATCTTTCTGAATCGAGTTTGTATGTTCTTTTCATTCCTCCATGGTCCCAAAAACATTGTTTGAATTGTGTGAAATATAATGATAATGTAACGTAATGGTGTAATATGGACAAGTGTGGTGGGCCAGATTAACAAGCCAAACGGGCCACATCATGCCTCTGAGCCTTAGTTTGTCCAGGTCTGCTATAAATTGACTATTGGCTTGAATGCCACTGTGAATATTTATTTGCTCTATATAAGATGGACTGATGAACTGAGGTGCACTCCACCCTCAGCTGGAATTAATTTCTATAAATACTGTATATTCTGTTTAGATTATTAGACACACAGAATTTATATTTTTTTCTTTTCATTTGGTATTTTTCCCCAGATGGGATTGAACCTGACCACTCTTCAGGAAGGCCTTTCATAAACCAAAACAGTGTCGATAAGAAACCAGTTAGTCTAGTTCTTATAATAATCTGTGTACCTTATGAAGATGCCAAAGAGCGCAACTTCCTCATGCAGCAGCAGATGAACCTGCGATCGGTGGAGAGCAGTCAAGAAACAAATGCACACAGGTGAGCTAAACTGTTTTTCCCTACTTCTTTGGATATTTGTTCTATATTAATTTATGTTTGATTTTATATGATTAGTTTGAAGATTTTTACACATACGATATAATAACAAGACAAAACTAATTCCTGTGCAGCTGTGACAACACTGGGTCAATTTCACATTGGATTATTCCCATTGTCTTCTTTAGGCCGTTACTATGCATAAGTCCCAGAAGAACACAGGTAGCGTATGGATCTGGTAATGTTCTGCTGAAATGTTTTTTTCTCTTCTTTACAGCTTTGTCAATAACCAGCCTTAGCAAGTTTTTTTTCCAGTAATGTTTCCATGTAATGCTATATTGCCAGAGGGTAAAGCAATTAGTTATGACACAATAGGCCTCTTTATACACTCAGGCACTAATGCAGTCTTCTACAAACCAGTGGATGGTCAGTTGGAGGTCAGATCAGGATACCTGTACAAGTCTCCTCCGGCAAACCACTTGAGAAAAGAGGTAACAGAAGAATCATATTGGTTGAAACGCATTTCTTTTGTTGTGCTTGCATATAAACATTACATTTTTTGTCCGTTTTCTGCAGAGATCGTGGAAGAGAAGGTTTTTTGTTTTGTTCAAAGTCAACGAGAATCTTTACCTGCTGAAGTACTTTAAGAGTGAACAGGAAAAGGACAGACCACTAGGAGGAATAGACCTGCCAAGGTACAGAAGGAAATAACAAAAGAAAAAAAATTGAAGGGCTTTTTTATTTGTGTATCTTTGCCGATATTAAATCTTTTTTTATTTTTTTGGACTTTTTTTTATCTCTCTTTCACATTAGTGTCTCATTAATGAATGTGAGCCCTGAGCACCACCACAAATGGACTTGGATCCAAAGGAGTTTCAGGTGCTCCCCGTCCTGTGTGCTCTACATCAGGGCAGCAGATCGGGACTACTTCCTTGTTGGGGAGAGCAGGTCTGCCACATTCTCACAGATAGAATTTACTCTTCCTTCCTTACCAGCTATTTTTTTTCTTACGTTTCATTACATGTCATTACAATACAATTAATTCTCTCCACCACCTCTGTCTACTTTTGACACTTGATATATGTCAATTTATACTACCTATCTTGGTAAAAGGTGTCCTCCCGCCTCTAATATATAGTAGATTTCTGCTAAATTAAAATCTCCAAACAAGCAAAATAAAACAAAAAAGTAAATATCTTCAGAAATTTACCTAGCATAGAATAATACAGACAGAAGAGCATATGTCTTCAAAGAAGAAGCAGATCGCATCTAAGAGACATTTCCTACTTGAAATATGGATTTATTGCAATATGTTGTTTCCACGCAACAAGTCTGTGTTGCATAATAGAAGCCAACAGCTCTCTGATGAGCTGATGAAGCCTTCAGAACATTTTGGCCATTTCGAGACAAAGTGTTTTGCAATAAAAGACAAGTACAATGTCAATAATGTTGCATACGGAGTGGCTTAACGTTTATCTTTAAGGTGTAGTGATTAAAAAACCAGTTTCATTCCGGTGGTATCAATTATTCAGTTGTATTTATCTGCAAAACCAGTGGGCGGTGGCACAAAACAGGTCATAGATGTACTGTTTTTTTTTAAAGGTTTAACTTCATTTTATTTATTTATTTGTTTTTCTCAGTGAAGAGGTGGACGGTTGGTTCTCAGACCTTTTTGAAGCCCTGAAACAACGACCACATAAATTGATGAGCCCTGAGGTATGGAAGATATACATTTGTCTGTAACAAGTTAAACTTAAAAAGACTTTGATCGCAGCCACCTTCATTTTTGTTCTGCATTCTACAGGAAGTGTACAACGGACAGCATAAAATAGAGGTAACTTTAGTAGTAAATATCATTACTTTCACAGTTTTCATGCTGCACTAGACTCACACTCACTCACTCAGACAGATTTTTCAATTTTTCTGATGAATTAAGGTTATCACAACATACTTGGGCTATATCATTTGTCCATTGTTTCCTGCGCGTCACTCTTTTTTTTTGTAAATCTGTCTTATTGTCTGTTGTGTCAGGTCATTTCAAAGCCCTCATTGCGGAGAAAAAATTCAACCGCTGTGTATCAAAAGGTTGGTCTTCATCCAGATTTATGTGAAAATGGGCAGGGGCAGGCATAGGCGTGGTTAAGGAACCGGGTGCCGGGTGCACCGAGCATGGCTTTGTTTCCACACACTGCTCTCTGGGCGCTCAAAGCTGCCCACTGATTACTTTAGTAATGGGTTAAAAGCAGAGGTGCCTTAAAGATAGATAGATAGAGATAGAAAGAACTTAGACTTAGAACTTAGATAGAACTTAGAACTTAATAGGACAAGATGGAATTTTGGGCAGGATAAGATTTGTCTTTGAACCTTAATGATTACTTTTGTCACATAAATACCAATTTTAAAATTCTTACCCTTCTTAATTACACATATTATCAGTATCGTGCAGTTCCCATAATATTTCTCACTTTCACAAACACCTTCTCTGTTTCCACTCGCAGTCTCCACCCAAGATGCGTTCAAAGTCTGCCCCTTCCTCGAGCTCTTCTGAACACATCCCTGAATTATGTGAGGTTGGTTTTTTTTTGTTGTTCATAGAAATGTAATATAATTTATATGACGTGAAAAAAGACCTAAGCACAAAGTCTTTTGTTTGGCTCTCAGGGTACAGACACAAAAAGACCTTTCTCAGTGCCCATCTATGACTATCCTTCATCCTACCTGAAGGTCATCCAAGTAAGTACATATTTATCTGTATTCATTGAATCAGTTGAAGTACTGGTTGGAATGATTATTTATTTTACAAAGTCCAATAACAAAGACTGCGTAAGCAAAAAGATAACTGTAGTTGCGCTCTTTGGTGGTTGGATTTTAGTTTGGTCACCGTCCCAGACAATGTTGTTCTAGAAAAGACATCTGTCATAAACTTTGTCTCAGTTAAGCTGGGGTTTATTGCGTTGCTGTCTATTTTTGTGGCTCCTGAGATAGACTGACAAACTCCCAATATTATGACTGTAATGATTACTTGCTGATGACTCCACATTGTTGATGAACTACCTATAAAATTTACCGATATGCTTGTTTTGAACTTCATTACAGTGTCTAACAACGTTTATATTACAGGTTTTTCTGTCTCACTTTGCTGCTGTCTGCTTCTTTGTGGTTTATTTACTTCAGCACACTCACGTGTGACTGGGGTTCCCTGGTAATGACAGCAACCTGTTTCACATGGCGCCCTGCATATAATTATAAACCTCTCCCATTTCCCTCAGCCCCTGGTCTTCAGAATAAATAAACTTAGTGCAGTTGATTATTGTCCTGTCTGCTACCTAGTTCTGTCAAAGTATTGCTGTGATACCCTGTGTACAAATACACTCAAAACCAGACTCTTTTTGACCCGTGGGCCACAATTGGTCCTTAAATTGGACACGGGGGCCAAGTCAACAACCAAAAAATGGAGCATGAACTTTAACTAGGATAAATGGTACCTTCAAGTCATGTATACATTCTAAAATCCTAATTTTTTATTAGCCTTTATGATGTCATCTACTGGAAAAGCACAAGAAGTGCAAGGATAATTTAATTTGGACAAAGTGGGTGGGCCGCGTTAAGAAGCTCAACGGGCCGCATCCAGCCCGTGGGCCTTAGTTTGCCCATGCATGCACTAAACACATATATTTGTTTGGAGTTAGACATTGCAAAATGTTATCTAGTGTGTTTTTATTTTTTCTATAGAATGGAGAATCTGATGCACCACATAGCAGAAAGCCAGAGTCATTGTGAGTGTTTTTTTGTTTCTTTGACCAGCCATAGCAACGTTGTCCTCTGTTGATTTGAGCTGATTTGTCTTTCACAGATATGAGTCAATGAGTCAACTGTCTCCAAATGAAATGCATTTTCCAGCAGTGTACGTTTTTTTTTGTAATCTAAATTATATGGGTTAGCAATTAAACCCAATTTTTTGCCTTTTTTTCACGTACAGTGTTTTGTGATTTTTAGGAAACCTGAAGTTGAAGCAATCACCAATAATACTCCACTGAGAACTATCAACAAGATCTGGGTTTCTGAAAAACAATCTTCATTCAGTGACGAACCAAATGCTGCAGACAGGTATGACCCAGATTATTACACATCCTGGTTCTTCTCTGCTTTTTATTCTCAATGATTGGTAATGTTTTGTTTGTGTGTTATGATCTTTGTGCTTTTTTTCTGTCATGTCAAAGCCTTCTGCGCTTTTGTTTGTCCTGGATTCCAAGATAGCTCTGTCATCATTGCTTTGCAAAAGCCAAGCAGGCCTGTTGATTTGAGCTGATTTGTCTTTCACAGATATGAGTCAATGAGTCAACTGTCTCCGAATGAAATGCATTTTCCAGCAGTGTACGTTTTTTTGTAATCCAAATTGTATGGGTTAGCATTTAAATCCAATTTTTTGCCTTTTTTTTCACGTACAGTGTTTTGTGATTTTTAGGAAACCTGAAGTTGAAGCAATCACCAATAATACTCCACTGAGAACTATCAACAAGATCTGGGTTTCTGAAAAACAGTCTTCATTCAGTGACGAACCAAATGCTGCAGACAGGTATGACCCAGATTATTACACATCCTGGTTCTTCTCTGCTTTTTATTCTCAATGATTGGTAATGTTTTGTTTGTGTGTTATGATCTTTGTGCTTTTTTTCTGTCATGTCAAAGCCTTCTGCGCTTTTGTTTGTCCTGGATTCCAAGATAGCTCTGTCATCATTGCTTTGCAAAAGCCAAGCAGGCTGAATAGCTCCTTACATGCATCACAGTAAAAAAATATTCTGTCTTTATGAAGAGGGAGAGAAAGAGAGAGAGAGAGAGAGAGCCTCAAAGCTTGTTTTGCAGCTTCAACTTCCATCCATAAACAAAGACGCAGTCAGAGACAAACAGAAACCAAACATGAAAGACAAACCAACCGCTGGTTTAACCTGATTGTGTTGTGTTACCTTAGGTGATTTATGAGCTTATCAATGTTGACACTGACTTTCCTACTGGCCTGGGAAATGAATTGTATCTCACTTGTCAAGTTATATATTACTATTTATTTTACTCTAGTAAGACAGTTTGTTTGTTTATGTAAAGGTCTA
The DNA here is from genome assembly GCA_016785265.1 of Paraplagusia blochii. Classification (NCBI taxonomy): domain Eukaryota; kingdom Metazoa; phylum Chordata; class Actinopteri; order Pleuronectiformes; family Cynoglossidae; genus Paraplagusia; species Paraplagusia blochii. The sequence goes on from JAFBJS010005588.1 coordinate 395,709, forward strand.
AAGGAGACAATGTTAAGCGGTGATGACAAATAACATTGGCAGTGTACTGTAGGTCATTCAGTCCAGTGGTTGTACTGTAATCCTTGTGTGATTTGCAGCAGTAGACACTACTGTTGTTCATATGCTGTACCATGCAAATAAGTCAAATTACAGTGGTCTAACTAATGTGTATTTACATGACAAGTTTCTGAAGTGCCATTTAGTAAGAATTTGTCTTGAGTGTGCACAGGTACCACACATTCTTTGCCTCACCAATGCTGGTTTAATGAACTGATAAACATGCGGACACCTGTTTTCACATTCCTTCAGTCATTCATCTACCTATCACTGCCTGCTTATGTTTTACTGGGTCTCAGGGGCAGCAGCCTCCACATCTGCCACCCAAATCCCAATATTCCATACTGTGAGCCTTCCTGTGGGTGATGGGTGATGAGCCCAAGTCTGTTTCCTTAATCTGTGGGCCACCAGTGTCGCTCTGTGCTAACATTTTCCCAAACCTATCCCCCCACACCCACTAATTATAGTTATAAGTTGCTGCTTCTCTCTATAGAGAAGAAGCCAATCTTTTGGACTTCAGCAGCAGCTCCAGTGATACTGGAGCCATCTCACCCGCAGAGGGTCAGGACAGCTCCTTTAAACTGAAGTATCAAAGCTCTACCGAGAGGTAAGACCTTCGTATCTTCACTTCTCTCCGACAATCCTCATAACCAGATGGATAACCAGCACATCTCTGGGCTTGAAAAGTGTATTAACATCAAACTTTTGTTCATTTTTTAAATTTTTTATGGTGCATAGATACTAAGGTCAAAAGGAGAGTAGTGAGATCTGCTATGACTGCTACTTTTTTCTTTTTACAATTTTCTACAAGGCCAAAGACACACAAACATGTCTTTGTTTGAGGAAGCATCCTAGGATGTATGTTACATCTTAGGACAGACAGGTAGACAGATAGACAGACAGCCTTGAACCTGAAACCTGAATTTGATTCTTGTGGACACAAGTCCATTAGCCTAGTTAAACAATTTACATTTGTATTTTTAATAAAACATATGTAATCAAGGATCAAAAAATATCTTTATCTCAAATAAAATTGTCTTGGTTTCTTATGATGATCTTCCTGTATTTCAACTGGTTTAAGTTTTAGTTTTTAGTTCAAAAAAGTTTTATTTTGAAACATCTGCTGCTCTGTTGTCAACATGTACAATAGCAATAACAGGGAAATTGTAATTTTCTTTCTACTCAGCCTTGACCACGTCCCTCCAGTAGAAAGAGATATTGAGGTCAACCAGGCAGATTTAAAAAAGCACCTGACGCTGATCAATGTGGACGGAAAAGCTACGTGAGTTATTCGTTAGTAAAAACCTGAAACTGTTAAATTTAGAATTGTTTTTAAAGTTTGTATTTTTTTACATGTTCATATGTTTTCTTTATGCAGAGTGTCCGCATGGACAGGTCAACCGCACACAGTATGCCTGTTCCACAAAGGAGACCTAATAGTAGGTCTTAACGACTTGCACATTAAAAACGTGGAGGAGTTCAACACTTACATCAGCAAGTCGCTTAAGAATGAGGTAACGCCATCAATTTGTGCATTCACTATAGAAGCAGAGAGACAAGACCATATCTAACAAAGGGTTTCCAACCTACTAGACTATCTTATTGGGGCAATGCTGGCTTTGCTGACAAAAGGCAGAAGGATAATGATAATATAAATTAACATTATGGACAGTTATGAGACCAGCCATGATGTATGGATTATAGACACTAGGAATAGGTAGAAGACAGGAGGCAGAGCTGGAGGTGGAGGAGTTAAAGATGCTGAGATTCTCTTTGGGAGAGACAAGGATGGACAGGATCAGGAAGAAGGTGATTAGAGGGACAGTGGTTTGGAGAAAAAGCTAGAGAAGACAGATTGAGATGGTTTGGACATGTTCAGAGGAGGGGCAGTGGTTATATTGGGAGAGGAATGCTAGAAATGGAGCTACCAGGTAGGAGACGAAGAGGAAGGCCAAAGAGGAGATTTATGGAAGCGGTGAGGGAGGACATGGAGATGGTTGGAGTTGGATTTGAGGATGCGGAGGACAGGGTGATTTAGAGCTTTGACATATAGAAGATATCAGAATATCAGAAAAAAAATTCTACTGTTCACCCACAAATTATATAATCTCATCTTTATTAAAAAAAAAAATACTGAATCAATATAAGTGGAGCCTGTTTAACAACACACTCACAGGAATTGAAGATGAGAATTTCCAACAAAGTCGATCCTTGGGGAATACGTTTTTATAAACATCTGCTCCAATCTAGTGCAGGAGTATTTTTAATTTTGTCACTGCTATACAAATGACACCAAAGTATTAAAAGCAATTAATTACAGGAGTATTTTGCATATCATCCAGTACCTTCAATAAGAATCTTTAATGGAACACCAATGTTAGGCACACTGTTTGTGAATGACTGATCTTAAAGTCCTGTGCATCTTCAGGTAAAACTCACAATCGTGCGTCGACCAGGATGTCTGCCCTTGCATTCCCCCAACCATCTGTGCAGTGATGCACAGGACATAGACAAAGAGGTGCTTCCTTCAAGCCTCTGAATGTCTTTGGATTTGCTGTTGATTCACAATTTTAAGATGTGTATTTTGACGCTGGATTGCTACAACAAAAATAATAGACAATGCCTGGTGAAGACTAACATGATTTGCTGCATTAATAGAAGGCTGGAAAATATGAGCTCATACCTGTTAGTTAAGGATTGGATTTTAATAATGTGAACACCCTATCATTACGTTGATGCTAATAAACAGCCTTGAAAATTCTAAGTGCCTACAATCACAGTTACAATAAAAAAAGACATATACTATCTAGCCACACAAGAGGTACATACTATTTGTTTTATACATACTCTATTATGTGAGGATTTTGGTAAAGAATGGGGTGCATCACATTAAACATTAAAAAATACATTAGTATCTTTACGCAGTGACTCAGTATGTCTAATGTGACATGTGCTTTCTCTACCAATGTGTCTGTTTGTATATATTTTGTGTGTTTCTTTAGCAAAAACTTGCCAACACAGAAAAAGTGTGCGTTTGTAATATAATGTGAATAACTATTATAACCATTGCAGGTAACAGTACCTCAGAATATGCTACATTGAAATTTAACACCAGTAACACTTTTATATCATATGTAATGTCCTATATTGAATCAGTGTTAATTTGTAAAAAAAAAAGAAAAAACTTTTGTTTGTTCATTCCTCAGTTCCTCTTTAGCACATTTGTGTTATACGTCTAAACACATATTGTCCTTTTCTTGTCAAACACTTTACACTGTGAATAAAGGATCTAACCCGTTATTAGTTTTGTTTGACATCACCATAAAAGGGCAGTTCATTATGGATCCCAAACAAAATAATCTGGGTGTTAATCTATGTCTGACCTTTAATATGTGTTGGATTTTTCTCATGTCGTTTTGTTAGTAACATGTTGGTAATCCAGTAGATTATAGTCATTTTGTCATTCCCCTCATTGGACAGAAGTCACGGCTCCCAATGTCCCCCAACCCGCAGCCCTGGGAATTTACATACATACTAAAAACCTAGAATTATGTATAGATTTAACTGTATAAACAATATACTGCCACCTAGCTGCGACCCAGAATGACTGGAACAGGTCCTACAGAAATGTGACATTACGGTTTCCATGAATTTCTTAACTGACACAAGACAATATGTTTCCAATTATTTATTTTTTTTAAATTAAGAACATCACACAAAATCTTTATCAAATGTATTCCTTCATTTTTATTAATAAGGTAAATCTCTCATTTATTTTACATCAAGAACTTGTGTACCTAAAACAGGGCAGAGCAATATATTAAAAAAAATTAAAATATATTTTTTTCAATATAGTAAATTCTACATACCTTTAAAACATGAATGTGGGTGTACTGGGTTAACGGCACCAATGATATGCAGTAGTGTATTTCTATTGCCATGGTTAAAAAATAAAAATTTAAAAAAATAAAATAAAATTTTAAGTAATAGTTAGTGTTTTGGGCAGCTCTGTGTAAGTCAGTACTTCTTCAGTAAGTTCTTATCTTCTAGCAAAAAAAAAAAACTTAAGTGTTGGCTTTAGCTTCAGCTAGCCAATCCCTGAAGTAAGTCTCCATAGTCTTCCTGTTAGCCCAACTGCCATTGTTCACTGTAGGAATGATCTTTAGTGGCTGAAGCCACTGGACAAAGCGTTTCAACTCCAGAAAACTGCTGTGTTCACTGTAGGGAACTCCTGTTCAGAAAGAAAAATTGTAGACGAAGTTGTGGTGTCATAATAATAATGAACTTTTCTCAATTTTAAATCAAACAGTCATTATCAGAATAAATTGATTGCCAGTAAATTTAAGCCAGGTGTTTATTTTCACAGACCTATCAGTTCAGCACTGGATGGATCATTTGACAAAAAGCTCTTCTGTTTCACAATCTTTTTCTATTTTATTTTATTTTTCAAGATATCGCTCAGATATAGTTTGAGGTAAAAAAAAAAAGTTATTTCTGTGCCAGATGCTGAAGTATGAGGAAACCAATTTCCTCCACTTTCCCTGAAGCGGTCACCGTTTTGGGGGAGGGACCAGATGTTCTACAGAATGACCCGTAGGCCAAGTTCGGATTAACAGGCTTCATCTAATGACAAAACCATCTGATTGGCTACAAACTCCCAAATCTACTTCTCAGTGTTGGTGGCTGTACTTGATCAAATCCTAGACAGGTCTACTGTGAGACTTAAAGTTTTTATAACAATAAATTAATTTCTCTCTCAGCTCTGTAAAATAGTGCCCGAATTTACCAGTAGAGGGAGCTCTATGCCTAGCTGAAACTTAATGAAGCTGTTTGTGGACAAACACTGTGATAAAACAGATAAAAGCATCTTTGTCAATCCAATTATGAAGAGCTACAGGTAGAAAGTCAATGCTTACCATAAATGGAAATGTTACCGCTGACCATAGGTTGGATGTTTTCTACCGTCTCCACCTGTTGACTGAAGGTCCAGCCTGTGGGTTTGAAAGCCACTAACCGATCATACTGCGTTGAGAACCGAGCCAAATGCTGCTGCAGTTTCTGAAGACACAGTCAGGGCGACAGGGTCATTATTAAGAACAATATCAACTTACATGTTGACATTTTAAAATCCATCCAAAAACAAAAGCATTTCACTGTGTGAAACTGTGAAGCAGATTATTTGTGACCACGTTCGTTTACATTTTTTAATGGTTCAAATCATCTCACATGTTTATCATTGGGCACAGACACTCTCATTTGCCAGTAATAAATAGAAAGTGCCCAAGGGATGAAAGCTTGATGGTTTTTCATACGCTGTTTTCAGAACTTTGTCACCCATCGTCAGGAACCCATTTCATTCTCCCAAGGTGACAGTCTCAGGGTAATTACTGTTTAGCAGATTTTAAAATGAGATATGTTTGCACTTACGTTGAAGGAAAGCTGCATCATGGGTAGCACATGGACCTGGGCAGCCTTCCAATCGGTAGTTATGCAACGTTTCACTACATCTGACTCCAGACAGCACATTGTGTTGTATTTGTCTCGGGAGAGGCAAACTTTAGATCCCAGAACTTCTGCCAGTGCTGTGACAAAAATTAATCGGACATTTGGAATAAAGTTACATGTTGTGGAATTAAAAAAAAAAAACAATCTAAACTATTTGGGACTAAAATTGTTATTAATTAACCTTAAATTCAGATTAAATAATTTCACGTAAGAACATTATGCAATTTTTAAGATGTCTTCTAGGCTTTCTTATCTATTCCTTTCGCTGTGGCAAACCCTTCCCTTTTTCAGGGGTTGCCATAGCAAGTCAACAATTTCCATCTCCCCCTGTTCTCTGTCCTGTCCTCAACTCAAACTCCAACCACCTCCATGTCCTGCCTCACTGCATCCATCAATCTCCTTTTTGGCCTCCCTCTTCATCTCCTACCTGGTAGCTCCATTTCTAGCATTCAACCAATATAACCACTGTCCCTCCTCTGAACATGTCCAAACCATCTCAATCTGTCTTCTCTAGCTTTTTCTCCAAACCTTTCTGTCTGTGTTGTCCCCGTGATTACCTCGTTCTGCCTGTTCCTAGTGTCTCCAAATCCATCCATCATGAATGGACTTACAACTCCTGAGACCTTTCTCCAGTTGTTTTCTTATCTAATCTATGATAACAACTTATTTTAGTTTAAATAATAAATATACCAAATTATATTTCAGTTTCATTTTGGAGATTTAATTTATATAATAGTAACATGAAACCAATTTTGAAATAGGTTACCAGGCAAATTCTGAACCTCATCTTGGCTGACTCTATTCTATTTTGGTGTAGGATATTAAACCAACCAAATCATTTAACCACGGTCGGCAAAAATCAGCCTCAAAGACTGATTGTCCATTACAGGAGTAAAAATACTCACCATGATTGAACGGAATAACTCTTTGATCACAGGTCTAGAGTCAAACAGCAGCTGTTGCTGTTCCATTTCATTTGGAACAGGTGGAACTAAAGATGACTACATGATAATACATTGTTCTTCAGCCCACTTAGACGCGATTATTATTTCTTTTAATACAACAAATTGGAGCAGACATTATCGTTGTGCGTCATCAGCTGACTGAATGCCCAGATGCAGAGACAACAGTGACAAGGAACATTTTCCACTTTAACAAAAGGTCAGGCTTGTCGGACAAAGGTGTTAGAAATGAGGACAGTTGTGAAGGATAGAAGCACAGTCCGTTTCCAACACTTACCTAAAAACACCTTCTCCTTTCCCACAGAGTAAGATCCACACACCACGAGGGTACGTGGGTTCAGTGTCACAGACTCAAATGCCGTGTTCGCAGCAAAGTTGACGACTTCCTGTTGTTTTGGGAAGGCATACTCGGGGTTGCAATAACTACAAGAAAAAGTCCATTTAAGAAACATGTTTTTGCTGAAAAAATAAATATCACAAAGCTATTGTGTTTGAGGTAACTGACGTGGTGTCCAGGTAGAGGGTCTGTACTCTGCAACTAAGTAGCTCAGGGTATGTTTCCATTGAAGGATCTGCTCTGAAGTCACCTGTGTGGAGGACCCTTTGTCCATCGGGCAGGAAGAAAAGCAGCATGGCAGCTCCTGGACAACTGAGACAACAAAACATTCGGACAGAACACAAACATACATCTGTTACACTGAGGAAATCGTAATCTGCATGGATTAAATCTAGCATATGTGTGAAACTCACTGGTTGGCCTCCAGGAGAGTGACCTTCACCCCCTCCACAGACACTTGTGTATTCATGGGGAGAATATGGACATACTGCTCCAGTACCTTAAGTTTGTTTTTCACCAGGTTTCCTGTAATCTGACCCAAATGCTTGACTATTAGTTAAAACAAGGTAGAAAGTAGACATTATAATTTAAAAGAGATTTAAAGAGACAGAATAGCTGAATAGAATTAAATAATTTTAAATAAAGTCCAACTGGTGCCTATGTTATGTTAGGAATATTATTACCAAAAAAATATGGAAATGGTAAGCACACTTGTCTACACCTCCTTCATCCTTATTACCAAAACAGTCTGTTAATTGCATTTTAATATTCTGTATCTTGTCATAGGTTTTATTATAGGCATAACATGCAAATGACTTGGAAAATGGAAAAGCGTGTAATGACAATGCTCGCACAGTAAGGAAAACCGAACCATTTACACTTAGTGAATGCCTTTTGCATGTGCCTCACAATACATTAAGATTTGCATTTGACTCAATTACTTTCATAGCTTTGAAAATGTTGGTATTCATGGCAGTCAACTGTGAGTGAATTTGCATAGCACTCAGACACCAACATGGAGAGAGAGAGATAATAAACCAAGCACGCGTTTACCTTATAATTTCGTGGTTAAGTGAAGATGCAAAGGTTTTTAATGAGATGCAAAAAGGGAGGATAAATTTTGCATCTGCGTCTTTATCACCATACATTATTTACAGTCTACGTCAGACAAAAATAGACTGCACAAAATAAAGGGAAGAAACAGTCATTTCATTGAAAGAAAGAATTGCTTACTCTGTTACAGTAGATTGGAAAGGTTGATTTCTTGGTCAACCCTCCATAGTGGTCTGAGTGGAAATGTGTTAAGAAGTAGGCAGTGATGCCCTCAATCTCCCCATACTGGAAGGCATCAATGGCAAACTTTGTTCCTATAGAAAAAAAATTTAATTCACTTTTCCACTAACACAAATTACAACCAAAGAGACACAAATGTAGAAATGAACCAACCTGGAATCTTCTTGTAGAAAGGACAACGAGGAAACTGGACTTCTCCATCAGCATTGACTCTGCTCCTCCTACCCCATCTTCTGGGATATCCACCCTTTGTGCCTCCATTGGCATTTACTGAATCACTCCTCTCTGCCTTGGCTGTTCCTTCTGAAGTATCTGCGGATGTGTCTTTCCTGCTCTTCCTCCCTTTCTCACCTCTCCTAGGTTGCATGGGTTCTTTATTTTTTAACACCACAGTTGAGATTGTGCTTGGCTCTTGTGGTCTTTTCTCAGCCTCTTCCTGCTTTTTATTCAGTGGTTTCAGGCCAAAAAACACCCCAATATCAGTCTGTTTCAAAGAGGACGCCTGAACAGCTCCACTCTTACCTTTTTGCGGTGGCATTGTAGAAGATTTGTGGTTGGTTTGGTTTGGGGAAGGAGGCACTTGAGAGTTTGGGTGAAGTAACCCTAATTGATTAATGTCACTGGAGTTCTGTAAGTGTAGGCTATTGGAATTATGAAGGCGTTCTCTTAGATTTTCTAGAACAATACTCTGAGGGGACGGATTGTTAATCGTACAAGTTGTGGCTGCACAGGCAGCAAGAGATAAATCTGGTTGGATTTGAGAGGCAGCCAGTTGATCAGTGGGAGCAAACGAGGTGAGTGAGTCCAGCTGGTTCTCTTCCGAAGAATTACTGGCATCCAGACTATCCATAAATTCATTTAGCAGCTCATCTTCGCTTGAAAAGTCATATGTTACCTGTGACATCGAACATTCATCTTCAACACCTTGTGAACTGTTTTTGAAAAGTTCCTTTCTACACTGCGTGCTCTGAACTTCAGTCTGTGCAGGTAAGTCAGATAAAGGAGAGTATGATATAAAATCATCATAATTTTCAGGCAAGGTCTTGCTGTTACTTTCACCTGTTTGTCCTTTTCTGTTGTCCTCTACTGGAGTGGATGATTGTTCATTATTACTCTCCTGGGAAGAAACTAGAGATTTCCGCCGTGTGGGTGTGGAGGACCAGCCTTTCTTTTTCCTCAAATCTTCTGGACCGGGTGAACGCAAAAACAAAAGTCCATTTTTAGGTTTTGACAAAGGAGTGTTAGTGATGTTATTGCAAGGAGAAGAGACTTCAAAACTATCAGTACTGTCCTGTGACATCTGTGAGTCACTGGTCTTAGAATTATTAGTATTAACCAGCCCCGGAAGACAACTGGAGCTTGACTCCCCTGTGGTCTCTGGTTGCTGATATAGACTGAGAAGAGCTGTGTCACCATTGGCTCTGCTTTTGGCCAGAAATGTGTGGTTGTAATTCCTGTAGTGGTTTGGGACGGTGGAGGAGCAGCGGAGACCATCGGGACACTCTGCATGAATGAACAAAATAGATTCCGGTAATATTAGCTTTAGGTAAACAACCATGCATAAGATTGTAATTTACACCTATACTCAGTTTAGATTGTAATATTGTAAAATTTAGTCATGTGGAGCATCCAAGATACAGTAGTTAATGATTGATTTGTTTTTAGGGACAGGGTTAGTTATTTAACAGAACACAATCTGACAGCTCCATGTTAATCATCATCAGTCTAAAATATGTTTAATAAAGACTTTAAAGAAGTATTATAAGCCGCTATTGAATAACATGCCCAACTCAAGTCTGTCAATAAAATATGTAAAGGATTCTGAATGTCTCTACCTGTGCATGTGTCCCTGGGTCTGTCAAGACATTCTGCAACATGCCACTTTTGTGAGTGAACCAACAAGGCTGAAAAGGGCATCTGACACAAGGGACAATAGTCTCCAGAGCACGGTGCCCCTGCAGCGTAACTGTTATTTGTTTCCTGAGAGGAAGATGGTGATTCTGAGTAAAAAAGTCCATTTGCCACTGATTTCCCGTGACCATTTATTTCAGGTTCTCTATTCTTCTTTCCATGTGTCACGCTTGTCGTCCTTTTCGGTCTTTTGATAGAAGCTAGAGAGTCTCTTCTGGAGGTTTGTCGAGAATTGCATCTTCTTTTCGTAACAGTCTCAACAGCAGGAGATAGTGTGTGTGTCTTCTTTCTCTTGACCACAGATTTGTACTGCCAGATGCCATCTTCAGAGTCGATGTCTTCTTGAGACATTTAGAGAAAATCTCCTTGATCAAAACAAACCCTGGCACATCTGTTATTACGCTGGAGTCGATAGTTCATAACATCCCCGGGGTCCGATACGTTTCTTAATGCAATTACATTCTATTGTCTCCGTACATAAGGTATATGCAAGTTGTGAATTCTGTTGATAATCAATAGGAGCTGAATGGATTGGGAAAATATGAAGTACTCCTCCGGAGGATTCGTAGAGCCTGATCTCCTACCGCCAAATCGCTTCGATAAATTGAGTAAAAGCAATCCCAGACACTAAACGGCAGTTTCCACACACTACCCCAAAATCACTTACGATGCAGAACACGAGACAAAGGGTAATACAATCCAGTGTTCACCATGTAAAAACACTGTGATAAATATTTCTGTAAGTACAAAATAACTCCCTTATTATATATTCAATACTGTATATGAGAGCGGCTTGAAACGAATCTGCGTTTTGCATTTACCTAACTGGCGGAATTGTTGTTGTAGGAAACATGGCGTCCCGGTGTAGCCTCGCTACTCTATTTCCCATTCAGAGTCAGCTGGACTTAGCTTTAGAAGAGGCGTCGACGCCCCAGGAGGAAGAAACACTCGTGTTGCAGTATCTGAAAGATTTAGACGAACGAGGCGAATTAAAAATCCCAGATTTCCAAACAGGTTAGACCTTGTTACAGCTGCAGTTAGCGTGGTTATTTAGCATAGCATTCGCTCAGCAAATAGTGCAAAGATAGTCGACTGTACGTGTCAGGACAGAACCCAGAGCACAGTAACATTAGGTTCAACATACGGAAATACTTCCATACCAACATCCGACTTGTGATAGTCTATCAAATACTCTTAACTATTACTAAAAAGTACTTCATTTACGTTTGCAACTTAGAAAAAAATGTATCTATGGACGTTTATATTTAACAGGCGCTTTCCACACAGCTATGTTAATGATTTATTCAAAATTTCGTGTTTAATGACATTATCTTGAATATGGAAGTGAGTCTTGAAACGTAATACATATTACGCAATAAACAATCAACGAAATGGTCAAATTATTAATGTGGTGCACGTCATACATTCAGACAAGTTAAAAAGTAAAAACTAGCGGCACGCCAACATAAGAACATGTATTTAGATTCAGAAAAGTGAATCTGTGGTTCCTTATGTCAAGGATTAAATATAAGTTTCCAACTTTAGGAAGTGTATGGAATAATTTCTAATAGACTTGTGTTGTTTTGGTAGTATTTTAATATGCCAGTAGATGGAACTCTAGAGCAGCGCTTGCACAGTAAAAGCCGGGTTTGCGTTCTGTTAATCTTTATTATATTTGTGGTTGCTTATGACGACTCTTAATACTTACGGTCATTGATAGTAACAGGAACTACATTAATTTTATTGACTAAGGCATTTATATTAACTGAGGTTACAGCTTTAAATGTTAGTGATGAAAGAGCACATCAACTGGTATCAACTCCTTTAATTTTTTTGTTTAAGTATTGTCATTTTTCCATCTGGTTGCCTGCATTTATAATGTTGAGAGATGATTTTGTGAACATTAGTCAATGTTATGAAAGTCAGCGATGTCACCATTCTAGATTAATTCTAGTTTGATGAAAGAATAGTTGCCAATTATGGCTTTTATAATGCATGGCGAGAAACCGGAGACTGAATGTGTCGTAAAACAACCAGTAAATCCAAACAATAGAAGTCTTTTATTCAGGTTAAAGCAAGTGCATATAGTAAGACCAATATTAATCAGTGATTATTGAAAAACATTTTAACATGAGGTGGAAATTCCATAGTAACTCAGGAAAACTTGACTTGTGTTATTTTTTTTTTTTATGTATTGCAAACACACCTTTGTGACCTGATCAAGTTCAACTAAAGAACATATTTTTTTTTCAAGGGGTTCTTTTCTCTTTAACATAGATTTTCCTTTCTTAGAATGACTCAGAGGGGCCTCCTCCAACAGTTATTTATCTGATGGTTCAACTTTTTGATTTTACTATGTAAAATTTTTAAGCCCAAAGCCATTCCTCTGACTGTAACAAATGTGCCGCAAAACATTTGCATCCCATTGACTAATCAATCTCATGTGTCATATGTAACAGCATCATTTTACTGGTTTCCTGCAGGCTTGGAATGGCTGAACACAGAGACTCCTCTTTCCTTAAACAACGAGCTGTCTGGCAAAGTTGTGCTGCTGGACTTCTTCACCTACTGCTGCATTAACTGCATGCACATCCTGCCAGATCTCCACCAGCTTGAGGAGAAACACTCAGTGGAAGGTATGCATAAACACACCTGTACCTGCACCTGTAAAAAACATAACTCTATTTAAATAACTTTTGAGAGAGACGGCTGACACTTTTAAGACTGCTTTGCAAGGTTTGTATAATATAGGACTTTTACTCAGAGGTTTGTCTTGGCTTTGAGCTTTCAGAATGCTGGACTCATTCCCGTTCTCTCACTGTGAGCTTCTCTTGCTGCCACCTTTTTAGATTAGCTCATTCAGTCAATTTCCTGCGAATACACAAGGGAATGTGCCAGAGAATCTTTGGCCAAGTAGCCATTTTGGTTCTTATCACTTAATTTGTCTCCCTATAACATCTTATCGGATAAATTATGAATAAATCATTCTCAAAATTTCTAGCAAATATTTCTTATTGCTTTTGCCTGACATTAATTTTAGCTAGAATTTCTTTACTAACCTAACAAAGTCAATCATTTCCAAACAGTGGCTGTAGTTTAAAGTGACTATCTTGTCAAGGATTAAATGTGAAAATAGGATTACATTAAAGCATTTTAGGAAGCATCACTTTGGGGATGAAACATCCTGTACTGCAGGTCTCCTGCTGTATCATGGAACAGTTCACTGGGGATGAAGACCTGTCCTTGTCTGCTCCCATAGGACAATATAGAACCATATCTCAGTGGCTAAAAATACTACCAATCTACAGTGACGGATGCTAAGGCTCAGCATGTACTTTTAGGTATTTTGGCAGCCTCTGTAGGTAAAGTCACATTCCAGCAACTCTGCTCTCTCTGGAGATCTCATCCTATAAAGTAATGTTTTAGGTTTGTAACAGTTGGGCCCAGGAAACCTCACAAAATAAACACACACACACATTCAGTACACACACTCAGTGCCACTACACAGTAGTACGTTTAACTGTGGCCTTATCTTTGGCACAGTTATGAGAACATTTTGTTTTTCTGCTCTGGTCTATGAGGTGTGGGAGCCACCCTGTGCACTCACTCTCACCATCCACCTATCATCACTGCTGTCTGTCCTAATCCTTCACTCTGGGTCAGAAGCCACAAATGACCAAATCTACCACAGGCAACAAGAGGACATGTGTAGTGAGACCATTTCGTGAAGAAACGGGGGCTTTTCTATCACCGTAAAGAAATGGTATGAGATATGAATATTTTCACGTCAGCCTTGTGACATCTAAGACAATGACTCCAAAAAACTAACATTTATTACAGATCAGATTTGTGCTTCAAATGCCTTATGATGGTCTGTTAAAACAGAATCACATTTCTTTCTAGCCCTTCAGTTATATAACATCTCAAAATCCTGTGTCTCAGTATAAAGTGGAACAATATCACTGACCTCCGTATAATAGGCTTACTGGGAAATCTTTCATGAATATGAGAAATGATGCTCTTTGGCCTTCAGGCTCTAAACTATTGTCATGCAACCTAGTATAAAAACAAACTTGAAAAAGATCATTTTTGCTTTATATGATCATGTAATTTATGTTTGTTATACAGGTCATGTGTTTATATTTCTTAAAATATTTCTCTGAAATCTTTTTTTCAACAAAAGATGGCCTGGTTATCATTGGTGTCCACTCTGCCAAGTTTCCCAATGAAAAGGTGAGTTTCTTAAAGTTACTCTTGTGTCTTATACACTAAAGTTCTTGAATTTTGTTTTTTAGTTTGCAAGAAAGTGCTAATAACCTTTTCCTTTTTTAACTGCAATAAAAATATCAGAAGACACATTAAATTTTGTATACTAAGTGAAAAAGAAGTACAGACACCAGCTAACAGAAACAAAAAACAGAACCTTTTAAAGGAATAATTAAGTGTGTACCAAATAAGTTAATTTAAATTTCAATTCAGTTTCAACTCAAAAGTCTTAATCTCACATTGGTTGGAATTCCACTGATTTACTTGATATATTCTTTAAATAAATTGAATATGGAATTTAGTATCTTAAATAAGTTCATAGTTATTGCTCAAAAGTCAGAACGTCCTCTATAAATGTCCAAAAAGGTTTAATTTGGGTTATTCATATTCACATGTCATATGTTTCTCCATCTAATCCCTATAAGGCCCTGGACAATGTGCGCAGTGCTGTTCTGCGTTACAACATCTGCCATCCAGTGGTGAATGACAGTGAGGCACACCTTTGGCATGAACTGGAGGTCTCCTGCTGGCCAACGCTGGTCCTGCTTGGACCACATGGCAATCTTCTTTTCTCCATGGTGGGTGAAGGCCACAGCGACAGACTGAAACTTTTTACCCGCTGTGCCCTTGGCCACTATAGGGAGAAAGGTCTGCTGAAAACGCATGCAGTGGGAATCAAGCTCTACAAGGACTCCCTGCAGCGCAGCATCCTGTCATTTCCTGGAAAAGTGGCGATAGACAACGTCAGGAAACGATTGGTCATAGCAGACACTGGCCACCATCGCATTCTGGTGGTGGACACCTCCGGTTTTCTGTTGCATGCCATTGGAGGTAAGAGAGTGGCATAATAATGATTCCTTTTTTAAATAAATGATACATTCAGAAAAAAACAAATGACCAAAACTACATAGGGAGCATAGATATTTTTAGATTGCTCATGTGCTTGAAAAAACTCAGAAGAGACACATGGTTGTTCATGCTGTCCCAAGACAAACAGTGCATTTGGCATCAGAATGGACCAGTGCATGCTGGGAACAGGAATTCACAGTGGCCAAAATGAGGAAATATCCACACAAATATTTATATTAATAGAAATTAATATAAACCCCAAACATATCTTAAAATTATTACTTAGGGCTAGAGGAGAACCTTCAGTACTGCAGGTCTGCTCATTTGTATGTCTGGTAGCATGGCTGAAATGCAGTGAAAAGACTTTGGGGGGTGCAGGTAAGTTTATTTTATGTAAAAAATGATTTTTGCATCTAATTGTAATTCAGGTGAGCACGCTTTCCAATATTGTGGAATATATGCAAATTGCTATAAGGTAAACGGAGGAAGCAGCCTTTGATAAAATGAAAATTAGTTCAATTCTTAAAACTTTTATCTGTTGCCGTGGATGAAGCTTTTTTTTTTTTTTTTTTTTTTACGTTGAAGACGGATTTTTTTTTTTTTCACGCTGAAAGCTCAGCTGCACAGCGTGCTGACCTGTAAGATGTTGGGGTTATTCACAATAGTGTCAAAACATCTGTTTTGGAAGTCACATTAAATCAAAAATGTCCAAATGTGCAAAACAAGCCTTAGTGTGAACTCCTGCTGACTTTAGCCTAAGAGATTTTATCTCTAAATTACAAGGCGGTAAGCTATAAATTAAGTGAGCGTGAAGGCTCAGCGATAATGGGGGAAAAAAAAACGTTTGCTCTCCCACATGCAAGCAACTGGACCGTAGTCTATACGAGGAGCAAAGTTAAAATAACATTACAAGTGTTATCAATTGTGCTGCAGGACCTGAAAGTGGGAGTCAGGATGGCGGCCTCTCTGAAGCCACCTTCAATGCCCCTCAGGGTGTTGCGGTAGAGGGAGACACGGTGTATGTCGCTGATACTGAAAACCACCTCATCCGAAAGGTATTGTCTTCTGTTGGCTCTTACAAGAAAACATTATCAATCCTGGTGACTTTAACGGGCCCTGCTTTTGTTTTTGTGTTAGATTGACTTGATGGAGGGAAAAGTCAGCACTGTCGCTGGTACAGGAGCTCAAGGAACAGACCATGAGGGCGGAGCCATCGGGCCTCAGCAGCCAATTAGCTCACCCTGGGATGTGACTCTGGGCTCGGCCGGTCAGTACTGTGTTGAAGGGCAACATTTTTCAACCTTTTTTTTAAAATCTTCCTCCCTTTGTACCTTCCATGGCTTTCACTGTCTACCTCACTGAGTTCTTTTCTGCTGATCACAGCCTTTCTCTTAATGCTGCTGCGCAATCAATAACACAGACGATAAAGATCAGCCCTGTACCCATCTTGGTCACCCTTTCATTGTTTCATCCTCCTTATTTAAGGGTCATTCTTAGCAGATTACACAAAAGCGACCATTTGTCAGTAACTGACATGGGTTTGAAATTTTAAAGTCTTGTTTGTTAGTCCTAAATAGCACTAAAACTATATTATATGATTATACAGTCAGTTAATAAAAGTAGCTATTAATTAGTAAAAAACTCAATGTTTTTGCATTTTCTCCTTTTTTTTTTGACAAGAAGATTTCATTTTCAAATCCAACCTCTGTTCATTCCCAGTGCATGATGGCAAGGCTGTTCTTTGTCACCAATTCTGTTACTTTTATGGACAGAAATTCTAGGATTCTATTCTAATCTAAATTCTTGATGTTCTGTTGGCTTCATCGAACCAGGACTTGCAGCATGTGCTGGGGTAGTTCACAGCTGTATCGGTTTGTTGTGGTGTAGAAAGAGCTAAGCCAAAAGAATAGGCTCTCAATTTACCAGTCAATCTGTGTTCCTACTCTCACCTATGGTCATGAACTTACGGTCATGACTGAAAGAACGCAATCCCGGATTGGCTTTCTTCGTTGGGTTGCAGGGCGCTCCGTTAGAAATAAGGTGAGGAGGTCTGTCACCCAGGAGGACCTGGAAGTAGAGCCATTGCTCCTTCACATTGAGCAGAGTCAGTTGAGTTGGCTTTGGCATTCACATCACATTTGTACGGGACATCTTTAACACATGCACTTGATGTAAAACAGCAAATGATAATACTGCAACAGCATGGTGCAGAATAAATAATTTGGGTTGACATGTTTTGTCATCCACTGCTGGGTATCAAGACATGTTATTTTGAAACATCACAGCATGATATACCATTATTTTAAGTTGTCCTCTCAGCATGCATCCAAACTGCATCCAATATTGGTTGAATATTCATGTGTTTTTACCATGTAAATAAATAAGTGACCAGATCAAAGGGTCTTTGCACTGTGTTAGCTACAACGTTTCACCAACACCATGTTAAATGGTCCTGACAGTCCAGCAGATGTGACCAAGAGAGGGTGAGACATGCGCTGCATTTAAAAACTCCAACCGAGAGGCTTTGTGTCTCCGAGGGTTTTTAACTGCTGCAGTTATTGCTGTACCAGGTGCGTTTGAAGTAGCATGTATAAACTCTATGAACTCTTGTCAGTCAGGCTTCGGCTGCAGCTAAGATCCTCAGAGCTCATTAATTCTCATTCATGATGCTGTTGGCATATCAAATAGTATTTAGGTTAAGGTTCCAACAAAAAATGTCACACCTGGATATTGATATATTCGATTATAAAACAAGTACACATGCTTAAATTTATGATGTACTCCAACTACAGTGTTATAACAATGCACATAGTGTGTGGCATCATCAATCACTTAATTAAAATTTAATTTATATAGCCCACATTTACAAATCGGATTTGTCACATAGGACTTCACAGGGTTGGTAACATCCTCTGTCCTTAGACCCTCAGCCAGGGTAAGGAAAAACTACAGAGAGAAAAAAAGGTACAAAGGGAGAACCACAGGAGAGGGATCCACTCCCTGGACGGACAGACAGTGCAATGGATGTTACCAGAGCATAAAAATACAATAAAATAAAACCAATACAATGGTACTGGTTTGGACAATTTTACATATATACATATAACAGACATGGTTGAAGTTCTTCCAGTGGGAAATCAAAGTTACAAAATGGGTTATAATCTCAGTAGTGATATGGGTTTTGATCCTAGTCGTCCTAGTCCTGGCATCTGCCCATTAGCCAGCAATAACAGATCATGGCCATGAAGTTGTCCCACTCTTCTGATATTGATTTCCTAGGTTTCCACTGAGTTAGCCTATGTGAGTGACAGTTACTTATATGGTATGTTCTTTTCAATTGTAAGAAGTCAAGTCAGTTTGCAGCATAGAAACACTTCCACTTGTATTCCTTCCACAGGTGGTCCAGAAAATAATGTGCTTTGGATTGCTATGGCAGGAACACACCAGATCTGGGCCTTGTTTCTAGCCGACGGTAAACTGCCCAAAGGAAGGTAAGAAATTGGCTCTTGACTACTTTGGTAAATACTAAAGAAAATCATATTAAAAAGGCAGGTTTTAACAGCTCTTTTGCTTAGGGGAACATTGTTGCTGATCAAATTGAATAAAGAAATTATGTCACAATGTAATATTTAATTTTTTTTTTTTTTTTTTAATTTTTAATGATTCTTTTTTTTTCTTTGCCTTGTCCACATTTAACAATGCACAGTAGAGATTTTAAGGCCGGGACATGTGTGCGATGGGCAGGCAGTGGCAATGAGGAAAACCGGAATAATTCTTACCCGCACAAGGCCGGCTTTGCCCAGCCCTCAGGTCTGGCCGTGGCCCCTGAGGAACCGTGGAGCTGCCTGTTTGTGGCCGATAGTGAGAGCAGCACAATTCGCACCATTGCCCTTAAGGATGGTGGTGTCAAGATGCTCGTCGGTGGAGAGAGAGACCCAACGGTAGGTGCATGATAAATGATAGATGATGGGATTATTTATCGTCAATATCTAAGGATATTGATTCTCTTTTTTTTTGATTCAGTAATCCCTATATTCTCTCACTGCACTGCTCCCTACACATATTGCTTTTTAATTTAACATTTTGATTCATTTATTTTCCTCATATTTCATCTCGATTTTAAGGTTACTGGTTTTATGTAGACTTAAATTTAGGCAGACTATTGATTACATGAGAACGTGATTTGTCACAGCAGCACATTGAATTACCGCTGATAAAAAAATAAATAAATAAAATAAAGTATAATTAGAAAAGTAAAATAATAAAAGTAGAATTAGAAAAACATAACAGTGGATAAATGATTAAATGGAATACAATTAAATATAACAAGCAGGAATGAAATTACAAACCTTAAGCAAAAGTGTCTAAAAAATGTAACCATATGAAATAACATAGTCTGCTTTAGCCTATGTCGAGATGAAAACTTCACTCACACAAACACTTCACACTAATATTCCACTAACCAACCACATCAGGTCATCATAGTCATGTTTTTTGTTTAGTACTAAAAATATTCTGTAATACACCACATTGGAAGTAAGAACTTAATTGTGAAAAAGAGATGTATCAGTTAAAACAACATGTTTTTCAAAATTGTCAAAAGTAAAAAATTAATTACTATTGATATCATGTTGCTTGCAATATTTGAAGACTCTTAGTTGAGATACATTTATGGTCTCGGAAGTTACGACTTTAAATAAATATTATCAAGCTATGATCACTTCAATCAGACTTTAAAAGGTTTTAAAAGAGATTAGAGAGTTTCGTTAGGCAACTGGACATTCAGTTTTTTTGGAAAAGGTTTCTCCTCTCATCCAAGAGGCTTCTTCAGTTCTAACTGTTAGTGGGGAGTAACAGAAGTTCTATCCTGTGAGTGAGGAGGAAGGGGTGTTTCAGGTCCCTTCTGTTGGGTGGACCTGGGGACACCTGTGAAGTGTGATACCAGTGGTTGGGTGGGTATTGATGGGTCGTTACAGTCATTGTGGGAGTGGTTTTGGTCTCACGGCTCGTTAATATGCAAAACTGGTTGATGAGAGTGGAATCTTTTGGATATTGTTCCCAAAAGGGCTTTGTAGGTGACCATGACCAGGATGACTGAGAACCTTCAACATGTTATAAAGGAGGTTTAAGAGTTACTGTTTTGGAATATGCCTCCATCATCTCCTCTGTTTAATCTCTGAACTTTTTACCCTCTTCATCCAGAACCTTTTTGCTTTCGGGGATGTAGACGGTAAAGGTGTGGACGCCAAGCTGCAGCATCCCCTAGGTGTGGCCTGGGCCGCTGAACACAGCCTGCTCTATGTGGCCGACTCCTACAACCATAAGGTAAAAGTAAAACTTCACAACACTGTGGGCTCTGTGCTTACTTAAAGTGTTTCTGTTTTTCTATTTATTTTATCCAAGTTAATAAAAAGTAAATAACCCTTGACTGATTTAAAGTCATAAATTCTGAAATCTTTCACCCAGATCAAGGTGGTGGATCCAAAGACAAAAGTGTGCAAAACACTAGCAGGAACAGGGGAGTCTGGAGATGTCCTGGGACCAGAACTGGACAAATCCTGCTTCAATGAACCTGGGGGAATCTGCATCAGTGGTGACGGGAAGATACTTTACGTTGCAGATACCAATAACCACCAAATCAAAGTGTTGGACCTGCTTTCCAAGACTGTCTCACTGGTCAGTGGGTTGAATAAATCACTAGATATGACAAGGATGAATTATGCACATAGAACATTGTGAGTTTTATCTTTTTTTAACCCCAACACCCACATTTTTCCCACAGTTCCAGTTCTCAATATCCAAGGACTGCACAGACTTCATGCCTAGAAGAACGCCAGGTCCTGTCAATGCCCCCACACTGCCTAAATCAGCTGTCAGGACAACACTGCCGCCAGCAGCGGTGTCGGCGGGACAGACACTCAACCTGTCCCTCACCCTGTCCCTACCAGAAGGAAGCAAACTTACTGAGGAGGCCCCCAGCTGTTGGACACTTTCAGCAGAGGGTGAGAAGAGGTTCAATCACTGCTACAGATTACATCACATAATTCCGAGCTACGTGTGGATTAGGGGCTTAATACAGTATAAGAGGTGTTTGTGGGATTTAGTCCAATTTTGGGATGAAGGATTTAGGACACAGAGATAATACTACAAGTTTAGCTTTTTTAGATAAATAATTTAAAGGAAATAAACTCATACAGTTTGAGCAAAACCAACATTTGCCCTGTAAAATCACAGGTGACGTAGGTCATTCTACTAGCTCATTACAAGATTCCTAAATTGTGGTAATCAAAAAAAATAATACCCATGACTTCAAACTACTGGAAATGTATCATATTATTAGCATTTATGAAAAACCCCACACAATCCAGGCTGGAGTTTATCAGATCAACAAGCCTGTCAACATTTCCAATATTGAGAATAAAAACGATTTTTTTTTTCATAATAACCTAACCGACTGTTGCATTATATTTCAAAACCTCTGGTACAGAGTAATGTTTTTGACACATCTTGTACCTTGTACACAGGTACAGATACACAGCTAAACCAATTTCTAGTTGTTCTCAAATGGTGCAATTTTGTTGCAGTTTTTCAGAGGGAATTTGAACAGCAGACAAACCAATACTGCAAAATGGTTGTGACTGTGGTTCAGATCACGCAATGATCATCGTCACAAATGTCTACACACATAAATTTCTTTTTCGTGTTATTATTTTAACACATTAGAAGATTGATTTTTATTTTCCAGCAAACAAACTGAAATATGGATATTTTTATACAAATATAAATAGTATTTACAGATAGCTTTAATGGATTTATTATCGCCTTTTTTTCTGTTCATAAGCAGTATTATGTTTTTTTCAGGCAATTATTTTTAAATAATACCGTAAGGTGCATTATAAGCAACAAGTTAGATCTCAGATCCACAACTCGAAATATTGGAGAAAGCTGTTGCCCGACGTTCGCGTCATCTTCAGTTTTCATTTGTATTTGCAGTTTTCAGCTGATGCAAAGAGAAACATTCAGTTTGTGTTTTTACCTGAGGCCTAGGTGAGGCTGTAGCTGAACTGATTAACATCTTATTAAATATGATCTCTTGCTCTTTGTTTAGAAACATCGGCCCGTAATGACTCGTTATCTGACTTAGCATCAAATAGGAAAGGCTGCAGAGATTTGTTGGTGGTGAATGATGGTCAGTTCATTAGGGTTGGACCACGAGTGTCCCTCCGTTTCTGAGCGATACGGCGTTCAGACAGCGATATCAGACGAGCTATATTTAGAATGCTTTGATAAGACCACATGCCTCCGTCTGCATATTAGGTACCAGGCTATGTTATGTGATCCCGCGCCTCTTCTGCTGTTCAACTGCATGCAGTCGTCCAAAGGCACATCTGAGCGCAGGCTGGAATTTTAATGGATCTCGTTAGAAGTGCTCGCCAGATCTAATGCGCATTTCAGTGGCTTCTCACAAATGGTTTCCCTGGGACCTCATGTTAGGCATCAGCTTCATTCATCATCCCTGACAAGTATTTGCCAGACGTCCTCGCGTAATATTTTCTCACAGTAGACGGCCGTTCTCCTTCTCTTTGTGACTTTGCTTGCCCTTTTAAGATGTGTACTTGCTTCTAAAAATACCAACCCAAATTCATTTACTCGCAGCCCTCTTCATCAGATCCAGCAGGGTTATTTGGTTTGGGTGTTATAATTCAGACGGGCCACGTAATGCCGGGACTTTTACAAAAGGCTCTCCTTGCCGTGCTCGACAATCCATTTTAGTTGTCTGACATTTTTACACAGACACATTCACTTCGTAAATGGACTTGTAGCAATCACCTTCAGGCAAGAGCATTACCATTTCATTTTTATATGCTGTAAGTGGCAGTTTGAGCAAAGACACATGTTTTCAGTCTGGCACTTTTTTAAGGGGTCGTCAGTCAGTAATATCTAGATGACATCTGAGGGAAAGTTCACTTTGTTTTGATCATTGTTTTGTCTACACATATCTTAAAATCTCAACTTGTGTTGGAGGAATCGAACTACAAGGACAACCTTTTTGAAGCTGAGTGCTTCTTCACACAGCATTCAGTAATACCAAGAGCTACTTGTTTGGTCCAGTTTTACCAAGTAATGTAATAATAACAAAAAATCCTGGACATATAATCCTGAGACAACTCTTAGCATATCAACATAATGGACACTTTAGAACAGGGGCCTCAAATTCACGGCCCGTGGGCCATTTCCGGCTCGTGGAACGATATTTTGTGGCTCCCACCTTCATGTAAAAGTTGAATTTATAACGATATTTCATAGTTTTCTTCTCCACTTTTAATGGTAAATCTCATAGTTCTCAAACCCTGGTCCACAGTCTCCTTCTGGTCCAGTGTTGTATTACACAGAATCTGGGAAAGATTGGGATATGAGTTTTGATTAACTTTTTCTTTTGTATTGATCATTGAAAGACCTGTGCATTAGAATATCATTGTAAGTGTCACTGATTCCAAAAGTTCAGTAACAGTACTATTTTGATGTTTTGCTTTTGCCGGTGGTTTTGTTTTTAGAACACACCCCACATGCACGCAAATCATTTAAGGTTTTAGTTTTTATGGGCTAATGTCACAACTTCAACTTTTATTTGTTTATAGTGCCAGATCATAACAACTGTTATCTCAAGGCACTTTACAAACAAGTCTGCATGCATAAAATCAAGAATAAAAAAAGAATATATAGAGATAGCACCTGCCCTTATAGACCCTCACACCGACTGAGAAACAAATCCCAAAATCCCAGAAAGGCAAAAAGGGAAGAAACCTCACACATTATTACACAGAGCACATTATTGGAGCTTTTGCTTTTATTGAAAATAAAAGAAATAAGAGTCCTTAACCGACATTGGTGTTTCATTCCTAAAATGTGATGTAACACCGTGGTCCCCAACAACTGGACCGGGGACCAGAACTGGTCTATGGGTGGGCCACAGAGAAATAATGTTTCCTTTTGGCCCCATCTGGCTATTACTTCCACTTGATCCATACCCATCCATAACAAAAGAACTGACCAATGGAAAAGGATTCCATCATCAATAATGCAACTATATTTGATTAGGAAATTTTTTTTCTCATTGAAGACAACAACTCAGTCATTGATACAAGATTCTATTTTTTTATACCAGTCTTGCAGCAGAAAGTTATAGGAAAATCCTTGCTGTGCCTTTGACAGTTAATCCAGGTAGGAAGATTTTATAGGTAGGAAAATATTTCACAACACCGTAAATTTTATTTTATCAAGGGGTATTTATCTGCAAATGGTATTTGTCTAACGTGAAAATAGTACAAGAAACTAAGCGGCCTGTGGCGCAAAAAAGGTTGGGGAACACTGAGGTAACACACAGTATTAGACATTGAGAACCATTTATTAATGTGATGGAGACATTTTATCTAATAATTGTTAAGATTCAAGTCTCACCTTTGCAGTATCTTAATTTTCGGCAGTTGGCGGCCTAGTGGTTAAGGAAGCAGACTTGGGTCTGCAAGGCCCTGGGTTCAAATCCCCAACTGCTAAGTTACTGCTGAGGTGCCTTGAGCACTTAGGTGATGGGTTCAATGCAGAGGCCAAATTAGGTTGTGTGCTGTGGTGTGAATCACAATGTCACAATGACAAAAATGAAATTTAATCTTTCATACCCCCCCTGACATTGTCCATTTAAATCATAAATCTCCCTCCTTTTCTGCCTCTCTGCCTCCCACAGGTAATGAATGGCTACTCAACAGTAAGGTCATGACCGGGGATATTTCAGATCTCTCCAAGCCCGTTTCCATCTCCACCAAACTTCCAGCTGTTGTGAAGGACTCCGACAGCAACGCCAGCTTCACTTTGAACGTCTGGGTATTTTACTGTAAGGAAGCAGGAAAAGCCTGTATGATGAAGGCTGCCTCCTTCATACAGCCTCTTCAGATAAGTGGCAGCGCCTCAGAGGGCGAGGTCAGCGTAGCACTGACTCATGCCTTTTAAAGCCACACACAGCTCTGGTCTAAAACAGCCAAGGATACCACTTTGTGCCATGACATTTTATCCTCATTGTTGAAATATCTAAACTACAGTTACAGTTTTTATTTAACCAAATATAAAATCAAGCTCAAACCACTCCTATGCAGTAATACTAAAATGCTCCTGACTGCTTATTAATGTTATCAATGGGAATGCAAATGAATATATATAGTAGGCACAGCAGCAGCCTGAAAGTATGCAATCAATACGTATGCAGCACAGTTTCAGGCTGGATGTGGGGGAAATATATTTATCTTTTTGAGATGTGTCTTGGTGACAATTTTATTGTTATTAACTTTTTCTTTTTTTTTAACTTTGTTTTCCTTTGAATCATGTAATGCAAAAAAAATGTTGTAAGTTTAGGATAGCAGCATAAACGTTGTCACTGCTGTGACGACAAACAGACACGGCTCTGTGAACTCCAAGTTCAATCTCCTGTCTGCTGCAGCAGAGGGTAGACATCAAACTTAATACAGCAACATTGTGACTTGTGAAAACGTTTCGCTCCACTTCTTCTTTCTCGTAAATGTGTCACCTTGTCCTCAATATCAGGCCAGAGAGAGAAAGGGGAAGAAATGAAAGCTCCAAAATTGTATCTATGCAGAGATTATTTTCTTTTGTCATTAATATATTAAAGAATTTATGTAACAAAGTCTTTATCCTCATATGTATTTTCTTAATGCTTAGTTAATAGCAGCCATTGATTTTGTTAGCCATCCGTTTCGTTATTCATCTGTCGCCTTCAAACAACGGCCACTTTTTTCTCTCGGGATGGCTTGATCCCACACTTAGATCGGTCTGATTCTGGTCTAAATTAAAGCTCAGCTGATCCAGAACTCAAGCCTAAATGTAAACATCTGTATTTAGAAAATTCACTGAGCTCTTTTTTTATCCTGTGTTTCCCAACATTAATCAGAGCAGATGGCCCCCTTGTATAGACCTCAGTCAAACTGTGTCGTATTTCTCTCCTAGTTCTCGCAATTCACTTTTAATTTATATTTAAACCAATTAAAAAAAAACATCATTCACAAAGAAAAGTGTGCTGCCCAAGACAGGCCACTATTATTTTCCCTGGATAATCAAGGCAGGGCCTCAACAAACCTTCTTTTCTTATAAATAATAGAAATAAAACTGTGCAAAATACCACAATATATTATATGCAGAGCTAGCGAGTTCCAGTTCCTGGAACTGTATGGAACACACAAACACAAAATTCCTTTCTTGTGAGATTAATACTCCTGTATTTTTTATTTTTTTATGGATTTAATTTCACATGTCTATTATTATCTGCAGCACAGTAATATGCTTGCAACTGGCAAGGTAACTTATTATTTAGTATTTTTGAACAGAAGAATCACTTCGGCTAATACTCACAAAACCGCGTTAACAAGGCCTCACCACCAGGGGAGGGTTGTTAATGTCTACTGACTACTTATTTGACTCCACCTCAAACACCCATAATATTTTCCTACCAGTGCTGTAAAAATATGCTACCACCTTAAAGGCCTTAAAAACCTTTACATTTTTAAGAACCGGTACTGTTAGAACCAAAGGACTGTCACTGTACGACGTAGTACTACACCTGTGAGCACTGTATAAGGAGAACTACTCTGCGGTGCCTAGACATGTGTATATGTGTGTTCTGTTGTTCCATGGTGATGCTGCTGAAGGTTTAATGCACATATTTCTTTTTATTTTTGTTTAGTTTATTAGAGCAGCAGCCGCAGCCATTGTGTGCAGGGACATAATCAAGCTTGTCTTACTGGTTTTGTATGTTCTGGTTGGATGTCCACAGAGGCCGTGAACCTGGGAGTGTCACTGTGTTCATGTTGTGAACAGAGAACTCTGATTGGAAGCAATAATATGTTTACGTAATGGAAAAACTAAGTGTTAAAATGGATCTTTTTGGTATTTTCCTAATGAATAAAATTCCTTATACATGAAAGAATTGCCTCCTTCATTAGCGTTAGCATTTTTCAAATGTCAGAAATGTCTCTGTCTTTTGTTAAGGTGTGTTAGCTTAATGTGAAATGCATCATGGTGAGAAAAAAAAAAAAAGGACTAAAGCACATTTTTGTCATTGGGTTACTGGTAATCTTTCTTTTGTGCTTTTCCATTTGGGTTTGACAAAATGGACACAATCACCACATTAAACTAAATGAGACGCAATGCTGCTTCTTCATGTTTGATCAAGCGCTTTTCTAATAAGTGCCTTTCATTGTGAATAATAAATGAATAGTGCAGCGTCAGGTTAGATCTCCACTGACCTGTGATGTCTAACCTGATGTTCTTGTTATGCTTTGGCACTCTTATTTGCATAATTTTACACACACATTTTTTTTCTTTTCCTGACCACACTGATTTTGTCATGTTAGCTTTCACAGGGGGCGCTACCTCAGCAATTCACTTCCCCTTGAAGGGCTAGTTGAAACTGAAAGACTTCATTATTGTAATAAATGTCTCTGCTAAGCTAAGCCCAAAGGCGAAGCTCTCAATTTACCGGTCAATCTACGCTCCTACTCTCACCTATGGTCATGAACTTTGGGTCATGACCGAAAGAACGCAATCCCGGATACAAGCGGCGGAAATGAGCTTTCTTCGCAGGGTGGCAGGGCGCTCCCTTAGAGATAAGGTGAGGAGCTCTGTCACCCTGGAGGAGCTTGGAGTAGAGCCATTGCTCCTCCACATCGAAAGGAGTCAGTTGAGGTGGTTTGGGCATCTGTCCCCTGGATGCCTCCAGTGTTTGGGTCATGTCCCACTGGGAGGAGACCCAGAGGAAGACCTAGGACACGCTGGAGCGACTATGTTGCCCAGCTGGCCTGGGAACGCCTTGGGATCCCCCCAGATGAGCTGGTGGAAGTGTCTTTGGAGAGGGAAGTTTGGATAGCCATCCTCCGAATGTTGCCCCCGCAACCCGGCTCCGGATAAGCAGATGATGATGGATGGTCTCTGCAATTGGTTAATTTACTGATTAATCAAATAATTCAGGTTATCAGGTTAAGCAATTCCAGCATCACGTAAGTCCTGAAGGGGAATTGGCGATAGTAGGTTTCCTCCAGACGCAAACATTTTTAAGCTTCTGCTACAGAATATGACTGGGGGTGGGTGCAAGTTTGGTCCACAGGCCTTGAGTGAGACACATAATCCAAATTTGACAATAATCATGAAGTCACTGGTTTCTTTTTTTATGTTTTAAAACATAGTTTTTACATTTTATTAAGGTTCTGATCCCGTAAAAACTGCAACTTATACACCATAGGGCAGTGCTTCCCAATCTTTTTCTGTTACGCCCCCCCCCAGCAATAAGAAAACAATTCACGCCCCCCGACTCCACCACCCACTCTCCGCCACAACTATAAATAACAGCATTTGTCTACAAAATAGTTCTAGCTACACCTCTGCATAACATCGTATCCTTGTTAACATGAAGAAACAAAAGAAAGAGATATAGTTCAACTTACAAAGATGTGCAATTACACTTTATTGTAGTACGGCGGAAGAAAAAGCATGTTCCCCAGGGTCACGCGCCCCCCTCAGCATCGCACCACGCCCCCCATGGGGGCCCGCCCCACACTTTGAAAACCTCTGCCGTAGGGGACAAATCACTGCAATGAGCAATTGACAGCTTTCATAATTTTATCCAAATTTGAATTCTTCTCATCTCTTTCACAGATTATCATTTCCAGTGTCAGTGAAGTCAATTAGAAATAATTTCTCAAAAGCTTTGTGTCAATTTATAGTGAATGATGATGCACAAATGTTTAGTCATAGATGATCTGACCAAAATGGTTAATCAGTCGATATAGATAGAAAGATGGAACTTTATTAATACGTAAAATAAATGTTGTCCTTACCTTAAGTTACCCCTCTTCTTTGTTCTTTGTCCCTTTTTCAGAGGTTATCACATCAAATCAATGTTTCCTTTTCTCCTGGTCCACTCCACCTTCTACTCCAACTTCAACTACCTCCTTTGCCTCCCTCACATCTCTCGGATCAGTCTTCTAATAATGTGTCGTCCTTCTTCTAATCACCTCATTCCTGATCCTGTCTGTCCTCGTCCCTCCTAAAGAGAATCCGTACATCACAGCTGGTCTCACAACTGTCCTGTAAACCTCTCCCTTCACCTTCTACCACAGATGCCACCTGACACTTTCCTCCAGCTGTTCCATCCTGCCTTAAGTGACCTCTATGTTAGTACATTATTTACTACGGCCTCTGATTCAACGACCTTTTACTCTCTATAATTTGAGCCACTCTTGCCTAATCCTTTTAGGGTTGCGGCAGGACCAGGAGTCAATTCGATCTATTACACTGCGAACAGTCCATTATATGTTGTCACACATGGAGACAAACACTCATTAACCATTAATTCACAGCTAATAGTGTCCAAATAGCCTCATCCATTCAACCTGTGCTTCATCACTGTGGAAGAAAGCTGCCGATCCTGGATAAACACAACCACAAAACCATTTGTTCCCATCAAGGATCAAACTGATGCTGCTGTAAAGCAAGAGCAGTAACTGCTCTGTGTGTCCTGTTTATTTAACATTTCTATTAATATAAGTTGCCGGTTTTTTTTTTTTTTGTTAATCGTGCACAGGCAGAATATATTGTCGTAGTTTTTCTCTTTATTTTATTTTACGTTTGTGTGTTGGAATCGGTAAAAATGTATTTTAGGTCAGAGATGAGAACCTGGTGAGAACCTGTTTCTAACTCTCTTTTGGGGAGAATTAAAAAGGACTTTAAATGTCAGCGATAATATCATTTTATGTAATGTAGCTCTAAAAGGTCTCAATGAACCCTTCACTGACATCAAGGTTACAGAGTACTCACAGTACAGTGAGTTTAAACCTAAATCCCAAGATGGTTGTGTGACACCTCACTGCTTTATATGAAGGTTCAGTTTGAAATAGGCAGAGATTTGTGTGTAAGACCTGCAGGGGGGGTCAAATCTCGGCCCTGAGGATTTAACTGAGAGGTGTTAGATCATAACCTTGACAAGTACATAGTTCATTTTAACAGCACAAAAAAACAAGGCGTTCAAAGATTTTTCTCACGGGGCTTTGGAGCGATGGACGTCCTGTGACGCTCACATGATGCACGAAGCTGACGCTGATGTGACGCTATTGATCCCTCAAATCAATTGCATGTTTTTTAAAGAGAAAAAAAAATGTGACTGATCAGCAGACGATTTATGTTTCTGAGTACTTTTGGGAAATTATGATTAAAAAAAATAAAAAAAACTGAAACGATATGGCCGTTCAGTGAAGGAGAAAATCCATCTTGTCCTTTTTTTATAATTGCATAAACTACACGGCTTAGTCAGCTCTATTACGATCATATCTCTGTCAATTTAATAATTCAGGGACGGCAGGGAGGGACGGAGATGTGAGGGTTGAGATTATGCCTTAATATTTCTTGCGTGATTTCTTGCGGACACCTGAAAGTCAACGATGATTTGACGATAGTGTCGATCTCTCAGGTCAAAATGAAGTTGTTTACACCTTTTCTGTTGGGACATGAACAACCGGCTCCGTGAAATGTAGGAATTTGCTGCCTTGAACTGGTCAGCACCTTAGTGCTTAGCTCTGTATTTAAAAGTTGACCTCCTTGAGTGGGGTTCAGATGCTCCAAGTTCGAGGCTTACCAGATGCTTTTAAACCTCGTGTTGCAGACAGGAGTGGTCATTCTCCAATATGAATGGCTTTGCGCGAATGCAAGTTAAAGTTGTAAACAGGAAAAGGTTTACATATCAAACATTTCAAATGTATTTTCTGTGGATTTGGTTGTGGAGACATACAGTTTGTAAGATTTGTTTGCACATCTGCACACAAGGACTGTGCATTAAAATTTCACTTTCAACATTTTTAGCTGTGACCCTCACTTTGGCCTGGAGACAATGTCTCTAACTTTGGTGTAAAACTCCAGGGTTCACCTCCTGGACGAGTTTGAACCCCAGTTGGGTCGGTCGACTCACCACCCGCAGGAAGGAATGATACAGTGCAATGTGATTTGGTTGACAGCTGTGGCGACTGCTGCTCCGTGACCCGGAGAACGGAGAAGCGGATGGAAATTGATGGATGGATTTTTAACTGTACAGCGATCACATTTCTATAGTGATAAATGTGATTTTCTTTCCCTTTGGTAGGAAAGCTGTTTTTTTTAGCTGTTGAAGTAATATACAAATAATTAAAGTAATTCAAAGGGTTAATGTTTTGTCTTTATGTACACTTCTGGTCTCTACACTGGTAGCAGCATCACTACCATCTGCTGAACTGTCTTGTTTACACACTTGTTTACAACATTTGTGCAGGTGCAGGTGTAGAATATGTGTGTGTACATACATATATATAGTTGTGTTGGTGTGTACATATTTGTGGGTACGTGTGTATAAATGTAAAGAAAATGATATCCACGTACTGCACATGGTTTTCTCGATACTGCTTGTTCTTGCTCTTACTTTTATTTTATTTTTAACTTTATTGCATTTTTACTTGTGTATATTTCTATTTTTTTTTTTCTTAATATGTTATTTTATTTTATACCAGCTTATTCTTTTACTTTAATGTATTTTATTTATATGGACACTTTTTTTGCACAATTTTAGCTACGTCACCTTCATTTCACTGTCATTGCCCGCAATGTCATGTGACAAAT
Organism: Paraplagusia blochii; assembly: GCA_016785265.1. Taxonomy (NCBI): domain Eukaryota; kingdom Metazoa; phylum Chordata; class Actinopteri; order Pleuronectiformes; family Cynoglossidae; genus Paraplagusia; species Paraplagusia blochii. The sequence continues at coordinate 427,587 of JAFBJS010005588.1, forward strand.
AAATCTTGAATATTGAACGTTGGAAATAATAAATCTACATGTAAAACAATATCCATAGAGAAAAAAAAAATAAAACGAAGAGACAGTACTACGTGTGTTGAAATGTAAGAGAAATTCAACCCCGCTGATTTAATATATTTAATTGCACTAATAACAGAGAATAAATCCCCCGAACGTCAACATCTTCAGGTTTACGGGCAGAGTCTCTCCCAGGTACGAAAAGGAAAAACTCCAGATAGAAGCTTTCCACGTTGATTTTCCACTGCGTATGTTTTAAATTGCCAATTTATCTGTGGCCTATTCTGGTCACAGGAGAGATTCGCTCAGATTGTTTATTTCCTGGTGGTTGCTGTTGCGAATGTGTGTTCTCTGCCCGCTTCCATTAGCATTTTGCCGTGTACTCTCATTATTGTGCTCTAAGGGCTTTGGGATGTTTTGTCACTGCCGCTAACAAACCAGCGTGACATGAGGTTTCACTGTATGTATGTAAGGAAAAATGTTTAAGAAAACATAACATGTATTGAACTCTATGATTGTGTAAACACTTGTTGCTGCGACAAATGAAGTCAAATAAAAATTTGTTTTTGTGTTGGAATTGACCAACGTGAAGTTCTCTGGGTGACAGAAAGACACCCATGAAACAAAAATGGATTATAATTATTTTTATTTTCATCATTATGTAAGTGTAAATTTGTCATAATTCTTTGTTGTCAACCCATTTCAACATGTGTATAAAGCTCTGTTTAGAATCTGTTTGGTCCCCAGTAGAAGACTCCAAGGAGAATCCTTTTGTATCATTACAGTTGAGTAAAACCATTGTTGTTGTTGATGTTGGTGGACTGTAGTTATCAATCTGCTACTGGATTGGTCAAAAACAGTCACATGTTCATGAACCATGCCACCACGCACAAACCACAAAGTCATTATGCCCAAAAAATACTATTTCTGCATTTAGGGCCATGCCACAAAGAATGGACAGGTTTTTTTTTTCCTTCTGCGACCTTAGCATAACTTCTTTTTTATCAAACTAAAATTGTGTAAAAGTAAAAGCACATGAAACAATAATAGGATTACCTTTACTGCCTACCCTGCAAAACATGGTCACAGCTTTCCTCTGCAGAAAATCTTTTTTCGGCTTATCCCATTTTTCAGGGGTTGCCACAGCGAGTCAACAATGTCCATCTCACCCTGTCCTCCGCATCCTCAACTCCAACTCCAACCACCTCCATGTCCTCCCTCACTGCATCCATAAATCTCCTCTTCATCTCTTGCCTGGTAGCTCCATGTCTTGGATTCTTCTCCCAATATAATCACAGTCCCTCCTCTGAACATGTCCAAACCATCTTAATCTGTCTTCTCTAGTTTTTTCTCCAAACCTTCCTGTCTGTGTTGTCCTCCTGATCACCTCGTTTTTGATCCTGTCCATCCTTGTCACCCCCCAAAGAGAACCTCAGCATCTTTAGGTCCTTCACCTCCAGCTCTGTCTCCTGTCTTCTACCTATTCCTAGTGTCTCTAATGCATGCATTATGGATGGTCTCACAACTGTCCTATAAACCTTTCCCTTCACCTTAGCTGACACTTTTCTATAACTTGCAATATTCATATTTTATTTCATTCATTTTCCTTCTTTTATCCTTACCAGGTTTCAGGGGCAGCAGTCTCCACCACCGCCACCCAAAACTGCCACGTTACCTCTGTGCCATCTGGCATCTTTGCTATCAACCTGAAGCCTGGGGACCCAAGACATAATTCATGTATAATTTATTAAAAAAAAAAAAATAAGAAAGAAAAATTCCAACCAACCCCTAATTATATGTTTTTTTCATTTTACTATAACATTTTTTTTCCTTAATTCCAAATATTGAAAAATCTGGAATACAAACTTTCTATGAGATTGGATTCTTCATAATCTTGTGGTCATTTTCAGTAAGACATTTAGTAAAATCACCTGAAGTTTGGGTTGGGAAACTTGGGAATGAAGAAATATTTTTCAACCATAATGCAAGAGGGGTAAACTAGTCTATCACACATTACCAAGAAACAGAAACAGGAATTTTAAGTTAGTCATAAATACAAACTTAGCTAAGGAGGGGATGAAGGTGAAAAGAGGAGAAGGCTGTGGAAAAATATCACAGAACAGAGCTGATGAGGGTCATTAGAATTAACATAATCAATGTTGAAATGAGGACAACCACAATAAAGCTCATCCAGGATCTATCCGTCGTCAGGTTGTGTATGTTACACACTTCTTCACTTTTACGTTCTCTCTCAACCTTATTGATTCTGTGGGAGCACTCGCACCTAAGTCTATTTACCACCGCACCATCTGCAATCAATGTGAAATGTCAAAGTCACAGATCAGCAAACAGAGGTCACTAGAAGACATCAGTCATCCAGGTGTGTTATACAACAATATGATGGATGGAAAAAGATGAAGGAATACAACCCAGAGCAGTTACTTCTGGGTTAGGAAGTTTTAAAGAGCAGATTATTTACTTCAGCTGTTTTTCTGCTCGTAAAAACCATAGTTGCAGTGTTTACATTTTTTAACCACTATGGTAAATTATGTTTACTCTCACTACAAGATCACAATCTTCTCCTCCTTTCGGCTTATCCCATTTTTCAGTGGTTGCCACAGCGAGTTCCATCTCACCCTGTCCTCCGCATCCTCAACTCCAGCTCCAACCACCTCCATGTCCTCCCTCACCACATCCATAAATCTCCTCTTTGGCCTTCCTCTTTGTCTCTTACCTGGTAGCTCCATGTCTAGCATTCTTCTCCAAATGTATCCACTGTCCCTCCTCTGAACATGTCCAAACCATCTTAATCTGGCTTCTCTAGCTTTTTCTCCAAACCTTCCTGTCTGTGTTGTCCCCCGATTACCTAGTTCCTGATCCTGTCCATCCTTGTCACTCCCAAAGAAAACCTGAGCATCTTTAAGTCCTTATCTCCAGCTCTGCCTCCTGTCTTCTACCTATTCCTAGTGTCTCTAATCCATACATCTTGGCTCGTCTCACAACTGTCCCACTACAGATCACAGTGTCATCTGCAAACACCATCGTCCATGGAGACTCCTGTCTGACCTCATCTGTCAATCTGTCCATCACTAAAGCAAACAAAAAGGGGCTCAGGACTCAACCTTGATGAAGTCCCACCTCCACCTTAAAGTCCTTCCAACAGCACACCTCACCACTGTTGTACTGGTCTCATACATATCCTGCACCAATCTAACATACTTCTCTGCCACTCCTTTCTCATGCAAAACCACATTTCCTCCCTTGACACCCTGTCATAGACCTTTTCTATGCCTAGGCAGCTCCTTCTGACCCTCTCTGTACTTCTCCATCAACGTCCTCAAAGCAAATATTGCATCTGTGGTACTCTTTCTCATAAAAGCATAAAACCGTACCGTTGTTTGCAAATTTCGACCTCTTACCTTAACCTAGCCTTAGCTACCCTGTCCCAAATCTTCTTCTTTGTCCCTCGACCTTAGGTATCTAGTCAACTTCTATAACTGTATTGAACAACCTAGTTAGGAAATCTACCTACACTACCCATAAGTACTTCCATACTTCCACTGGTATGTCATCGGGACCAACTGTCTTTACGCTTTTTACGTGTTTCTAACTTCATCATTTATCATCTGATCTACTTTCTGTTTGATGACTTGTTTTGTTGATTTGGTTTTTACACCGGAAGCCATTCTTGACACAACCAACACCATTGATCCAGGCTTGTGACCGTCACTAAAAGAAATGTTGTTACAAGTATTATACAACAGCCGCACTGTGAAAGTGATCAGTGCTTCTGCCTTACAGCAAAAAAGACCACTGAGGATTTGTCTCTGATGACCTTTTGAAAAGGGATTGTCCTCAGGTTTTCCTTCCAGAAAATCCTTCCCATAGTCCAAAATCTTGCAGGGAATGACTGTGAATGCAGGTTTTTTTTTCTACAAATATGTAATGGACCGGTGAACAGTTCACTGTGTATCCCACCCTCACTTGGCAACAGATAATCTCTGCCAACCCCAACAACTTCCTTCCTTTTCCTGCAATCCGAAAAACAATTATGTGGGTAAATATAAAAAAGGTAAGTATAAGAAACAGCCTTACTGGTTCAGCTGGTACTAGGAAACATAGAAAGAATAAAAAAGGTACAATTAAAAGAAAAAGATTAGTTTACTTTACTTAGGCAACTGTTGACAACTCCTGCCGTGACACTTGATGCTTGCTTCAAGTATTTATTCAGCTGCAAAACTCAACAAGGCTTCAGTCAAACAAATGTGTTAAAATGACCCCTGGTCCACAGACGTATGGAGATGTGCATTTCTTACATACCCCACTCAAAATGCGTTAAAAGAACATTTTTGAAAAAAAAAAAAAACATCTTTGTCCTTACATTCCCTGACACATTCTGTAGAAAAAACCTTTGCTTTGTTCCTTCCAGGTGTCCCACAAAGGATCATCGGGTTTATGGCAGTTCAGGTCACAAAAACAAGTAACGTAGTCTCATCCATCTCTGTGAGGTGTCAGTGTAAGGACATCAGAAAGTTTTGCCTAACTCTCCGCCCCGTCTCTTTCCCAGGAAGTTCAGCTTTCGGGCGTAATCTCCAGTTTCCCCTCTCTGTATTGTCAGACACCAAGTTCAAATTTTACATATATATATATATATGTACACCGATCCACGGAAAAAATGCACAACTTTTATTATTTCCATTTTAACTGTCCTGCTCACCATTTAAGGGACATTTTTGGTTTGAGTACATGGTGTTGAAAATATATCAAAAAAATTTTTACAAATGTGATTTAAAAAAATATACAATCAGTGGAAAAAGAAATTGAAAAAGCATCTTGTCTTGCTGTTATTGGCACCATTCCTGTGAAATTGTGGAAACAGATTATGATTCACCTTGAGTATAGGTCACAAATGAGAAACACTGAATGATTTTCAAATTAAATTTAGATCTGATGAATCTGTGTCCATGTCACATGAATTAACCAATGAAAAATCTGAACATTTCTGAAAAATCTACCTGTTCTCTCCTGGTCCTTTGTCCCAATGGTGCAGTCCAAACATGGGCAAACATTTTGGACTTATGGGCTGCAATTGGTCCCAGAATTGGACATTGGGAACAAGTCAGGTGCAGAAAGATGGAGCACTCATTTGAATTAAGATACATTTTATGTAAAAGTTAACTATTAATCCTAAAATGCAGAATTTCTAATAGCCTTTCTGATGTCATCTACTGGAGAAACACAGGCATTGCAGAAAAAGGCATAATGATAATAGAAATAAATTAGTTAATTTGGGCAAGGTTGGTGGGTCGCATTTAAAAGCTCATAAGCCACATCTGGCTGTGAAATTGTGGAAACAGATTATGATTCACCTTGAGTATAGGTCACAAATGAGAAACACTGAATGATTTTCAAATTTAATTTAGATCTGATGAATCTGTGTCCATGTCACATGAATTAACCAATGAAAAATCTGAAAATTTCTAAAAAATCTACCTGTTCTATCCTGGTCCTTTGTCCCAATGGTGCAGTCCAGACATGGGCAAACATTTTGGACTTATGGGCTGCAATTGGTCCCAGAATTGGACATTGGGAACAAGTCAGGTGCAGAAAGATGGAGCACTCATTTGAATTAAGATACATTTTATGTAAAAGTTAACTATTAATCCTAAAATGCAGAATTTCTAATAGCCTTTCTGATGTCATCTACTGGAGAAACACAGGCATTGCAGAAAAAGGCATAATGATAATAGAAATAAATTAGTTAATTTGGGCAAGGTTGGTGGGTCGCATTTAAAAGCTCATAAGCCACATCTGGCCCCGAGCTGCATCTGGGCCTCGGGCCTTAGTTTGCTTAGTGTAGACAAAGGGACTGTCTAAAGTCAAGACCTTGGTATCCCTGTTTTAACAATGCATAATGTGATTAAGTTTCACAAGCATGGAAATGTCAAGAACCTCTCTGGATATGGAAGGAAAAGAAAAACTGATGGTAGCACTCTTCAAAGATTGGTGTGAATGGTGGAAAAAAAACACCATGTCCAAACACCAGGTGCCAACATGGAACAGTCTGCGTTGATGGTTTCAATAAGAACTATATGTGGCAAACTGTACCCAACTGGGTGAAGGCTAAGGAAGACACCATTCCTGAGGCAAAGACATGAAATGGATTGACTAATCTTTGCCAAGGAAAAACACAATCGCTCTGGGAAAATGAGAGATTAAACAAAAATTGGCCTTTTTGACAATGCAAACCAACAGTTTGTGCACAAGAATGAATAACCTCCCAACAGCTGATGGTGGGAGGTATAGTTGCTGCATCTGCTGATGGAGGCGTTTCAAAAGAATAATACAATCAGAGAAATATCAAGACATTCTAGAGCAACATGGGAGAGAAAAATCCAGTTTAACTGTTGAAAACATCTGGTATGAGTCGATCTGTCATCGGAACCACAGAAACGTACAAACATTCAAGATATTGAATGAGATAGAGTGGGAGAAAATACCAGCTGGGAAGTGTAGTTTTCTAAACAATCACTCCATCTGTCTACGACTCACACCTGATACATGTCAAGATGCCTGACATGACACTTTTTTTCAGTCACAAAAAGCATTTTTGGAAGGTTTCTCAGCGTTGTGGAGGAGAGAGCCAATGAAGTTACAGGTAAAGGGAGCTACACTGAAGGTACAATTCTAGGAGTCTTCTTCAAATACACATTTATTGCGGCATGTTTGTCGCCTGTGCTGCATGATACATGGTGATCAGCGCTGTAATCCAAGTTGATGAAGCCCCCTTAAAAACTGCATTGTAACTTGCATTAACATCACAAGAGCGATGTTACCAGGACAATGCTAATAAAGTTATTATGTACAGAAAATACTACTATTTAGTTACTACCTTACACTTTCCTGGCACAAAAAAATATTGGGGACCACTGTATAGATGTGTTTTTTAATACAGAATCCATGTATTAATGTAAAAATGTATTTCTTTCCTATTTATTCAGGAAATATTACATGCTGTATACACGTAAATGTAAAAAACAAATGTGATTGTAGCTGATTTAGGTGGACATATATCCTACAAGTTAAGCTTTATTCATTGGCCTAATCAGATTACCCTTGTACAAGGTGACGGAAGTGTATCCGTATGTCAAACAGGAGGCAAGCTGGGCACAGTGTGACATAATCTCCTACTGTGATGCCGCCTCTCAGTATTACCAAGCGCAGATCCCATTTGCATGTACTTCAGTATTAATGTATTCTTAGAAATAAAAAAAAAAAAACTGCAAGATTGAAAAAAACAGAAAGTCCCAGTAGCGGTTTGTACATCGCCATATTTGGCATTCCAGGTCTCCTGAGACTGGCAGACTGTTCAAAGATCACAATCACTCAGTGTTTTCCAAAACAACCAGTCAGACGTCTTAAATTCCATTCAGACATGTTAATAGCATCTTTCCTCGGGAAACCGATCAACTGTAGATGACTCCAAACGTTCAGATTTCACCCAAGATACATATTCGATAGGATTTACAGGATAAAAGTGTTACAGTGACTTCCCACTATTTATTTATGTTTTTCCTAATAAACATTAGGACAGTGGTGGTTGTTAAGGGGAAGCAGACTTCGGTCTGAAAGGTTGTTATCCACCAGATCCCGATCCCGACAGAACATCCAGTGGGGCCACCACCCACAGGAAGACTCGCGGTATGGACATAGTGTGATTTGGGTGGCAGTCGTAGAGACGCTGGGTTATGTTTTTATATTTCAAGTCCTCTCTCACTGCATCCATCAATCTCATCTTTGTCTCCCTGTTTGTGTTGTCCCCCGATTACCTCGTTCCAGATCCTGTCCATCCTCGTCTCTCCTAAAGAGAATCTCAGCATCTTTAACTCCTCCACCTCCAGCTCTGTCCCCTGTCTTCTACCTATTCCTAGTGTCTCTAATCCATCCATCATGGCTTGTCTCACAACTGTCCAGTAAACCACTGTACACCAATCTTCTTTTCATCACAGACCGGTTAAATGTCTCGTACTATTTTTACGGACCGGTCGTTAAGTTGTGGCAGATAAATACCCCTTAATAAAATGTAATTTCTGGTTTTCTGAAATATTTTTCTACCTATAAAATCTTCCTACCCAACTGTGCATGGGCGCAACAAGGCTTTCTTATGTGCACACAGACTATAACTTTCTGCTGCCAGACCAGTATAAAAGGTGAATCTTGTACCAATGGCTCTGTGTTCTTTTGAGTTGGTTGTTGTTGTCTTTATTGTTGTTGCCTGATCAAATATAGTTGCATTATTGATGATGGAATCCTAGCCATTCTATTGGTCAGTTCTTTTGTTGATATGAGTATGGATCAAGTGGAAGTAATAGCTGCAGATGGGGCCAAAAGGAAATATTATTTCTCTGCGGCCCGGCACCAATTCACCTACGGACCAGTGCCGTTCCCCGGCCCAGAGGTTGGGGCCCATTGCTGTAGACCCTTCCCTTCACCTTAGCTGACACTCTTCTTTCACAGATTAAAATTTTATCATCAACTCTAAGAAAAGTCTTCTTAATCGCCTGCGTCATCACGTGCACGTTTGCATTTTGATTTTATTGTGATATTTTATGAGAAAAGGTCTTTAAGCTTTCTTACTTGCTCAGTTAGTGGATTACAGCCATCTGATTGGTCAGGAGCAGCACTGATGTCACGGCCTGTTGACGTCCCGCCTGATGTGCAGCAGCTCTCTCTCCTGGTTCGCCTCACAAAGGAGCTCTGAATCGATCAGCGAGGAGTGAGAAACGCAACCAGTGGCTCTTGAAGAGCGGGTCACAATGGAAACACCGTGTGGAGGCGCGTGAATGACCCGCAGTCACAGTGGCACGAAGCGCAGCAGCCAGCCATGGAGGACGGTGGCGCGTCCTCGTCGGTCAGCATCCACAATGGCACCGAAGGCGACGCGCCGGACGCGCCGGACTCCTCCGCCGCGACGGAACAGTGGACGGCGGGTATGAGCCTGGTGATGGCTCTGATCGTCATGTTCATTGTGTTCGGGAACATCCTGGTCATCGTCGCCATCGCCAGGACGCAGAGGCTGCAGACCCTCACCAACGTCTTCATCGTGTCCCTGGCCAGCGCTGACCTGATCATGGGACTCCTGGTGGTGCCGTTCGGTGCCACCCTGGAGGTGCGCGGCACCTGGCTGTACGGCTCTTTCTTCTGCGAGTTCTGGATCTCCGTGGACGTCCTGTGCGTCACGGCCAGCATCGAGACCCTGTGCGTAATCGCCATAGACAGATACGTGGCCATCACCTCGCCGTTCCGTTACCAGAGCCTGCTGACCAAAGCTCGGGCCAAAGCCGTGGTGTGCGTGGTCTGGGCCATCTCCGCGCTCGTGTCCTTCCTCCCCATCATGATGCACTGGTCGCGGGACAGCGTGAACACGGGCTGCTACGAGGACCCGCAGTGCTGCGACTTCATCACGAACAGAGCCTATGCCATCTCCTCGTCCATCATATCCTTCTACATCCCGCTGCTCGTCATGATCTTCGTTTACGCGCGCGTGTACCGAGAAGCGAAGAACCAGCTGAGGAAGATCGACAAGTGCGAGGGCAGGTTTCACAACACTTTAACCGGACTCTCGTCCAAGTACAAGAAGAAGCCTTCCAGGATGGTGGCCCTCAGGGAGCAGAAGGCTCTCAAAACTCTGGGCATCATCATGGGGACCTTCACCCTCTGCTGGCTGCCCTTCTTCATCGTCAACGTGGTGCGCGTCTTTTGCGAGGAGTCGGTGGACAACGACGTGTTCGTCTTCTTGAACTGGCTCGGCTACGTCAACTCAGCCTTCAACCCCATCATCTACTGCCGCAGCCCGGACTTCAGGAAGGCTTTCAAGCGGCTGCTGTGTTGTCCCAGGCAGGCGGACCGCAGGCTGCACATCAGCTCCTGCGACCTGTCCCGGTACTCAGGCGTCTTCGTGTCCACACTGGAGACGGGCGCGTTGGGCATGTGGACGGACTGTCCCCGTCTGGACCCGGATTCCAGCAGACTGATGAGGGCCACCAAGGTGCCGAAATCCGAGTCGGAGTTATGAGATGAAAATGCTGAAACTTTTGGACCCACAGTGACGGATCGGTCCAGATACAGACGAATGGCCTCGATAAACGATATTTCTACATACGAATCGATTTTTCCGAACAAAACCTAAATACTTGAGCTTGACAATTGATGTGCACCGGACTGTAAACAGTCTCTGGTCAGCAGGAATGGATTCAAAAGCACTGTACACATGACAAAGTAAGTAAACCTTAAAAAAAAAAACATTAAAATAATAATTATAACAAAAATAGAGAGATATAGAAAGTGATCATGGGCAGAGTTGAAACAAGTGATATTTATTTGACCTTGTTTACATTCAATTATGTTGGTCAATATGTGTGTTAACACAATATATGTACTGTAATTATAACTTTTGTGTTGTTATTAATAATATTTTTGCTATTATTTAAAACATTCTTATTCAGGTCTCAGACTTCTTTCTTCAATTTTTCCCCTGTTGACAGGATTATCAAAACATGATCTAAATGATCTATGACTAAATCTTTGTATTTAGTCTGTTTATGTATTTTTTCCCCCCAGAAATAAGCCAGAATAAAGAGGTTTAACATATTTCACGTGAACCGTTTGGCAAATTAAGGCAGATTGATCAATAATTCAAAGTTTACAGTTTCTCCGATTCATTTCTATGCGTCAGGTTCATCATGTTCTTTGTGGACGATCTAATGACGTTGCACTGTGTTTGTTTATGGTTCAGTAATGCATCTTTGTTTAAAAAGTTATTATTATATGTAACGTCATGGAGCCATTGGGCATCAGGACCATATGTAACAAAAAGAACAAATACAAGATGGATTTCTATTGGTTTATTAGATGCACCTTTTTGACAGGTAGGAGCTGAGCAGGTGGATGATTAGAATTTAATATATTACAGTGTGTTTGTGTGTGAGGGCAGAGTGACTTTGACCCCAGCTCCGTCGTACTTCACAGTGATTTTCTCTAACTGTAACAAACTGACGGTTTGGCTTTTACCTCACAGACAACGGCAAGTGCAATTTGTACTACTAAATATTTGTTTATATTAAACATGGCATATGTATAATAGACATTTATTTATTCATGAATCCGTCAGAACCTACGTGGGGTTCGGTTTTGTATATATTGTACGTGGAATTTTTTTGTACGTGAATGAGGAGTTGGAGCCTCGTCCTTTGTCTCTCTGTCCGTCTCTCTCTGTCGTGAGGTGATGTTTTGACTCCTGTGAAATAAAACCACGTTTACTCTTCTGACCTCTGCTTCTCCGCCTCATTGTGACCAGCTGTGGACATGACATAACCATGAAACATTATCCAGAAGAAACATGAATGTTGTTCAAGAATAACACAGTGAGCCTCGCTGATAATGTGCTGTAATGGATTCTGTGCTGGGACACGGCACAGGGGAAGATGTAATTGGAATTGATTTCAGGTATGTGATAAGAGACTCAGCAGTAAAGTGTTTACATTTTGATCAAAACTGCAGTTTTTTTTTCCAGCCTTAAGCTTTAAAAAAGGCAGATGACAAAAACTGAAAGTGGCTTTTTTGGCTTTTAAAAAGGTCTAATATCCGGGTATTGTTCTGTGTCTTAATCTTTTACACCCCTGCAAAAAAGGATGTCAGTGTCTTGGTTTTAATTTGTGTGTCTACATTATTAATGGCGCCCCCTACGGCCGGCTGTGGGCAGCAAATACTTGAACTACTGTAGTAAATTGCCCCACTATGGGATTAAAATTACTAGAATATTATATATTTTTTTTATTCTCAATCTTTGTCCACTTATCCATGATTCTAACATGTATTCAATTTTGCATTTAAGGTGATGCAATAATAGAGACGTTTTCTCTTGTCCCAAATGCCATCATTTTATATATTTCAAATTTTTATATTTTTCTTTTCTTTTTTTTTAAATATTCATTCATTCTTCTTCATCCAATAATTTTTACTGGGTCACGAGGCACCCAAATCACACTGTTCCATACTGTGAGCCTTCCTGTGGGTGGTGAGTCCACTGGAAGGGACTCAGTCATGGTCCGTGGACACATTGGTAGAAGAATGATCCTAGAGTTGGAGCTACCAGGTAAGAGACAAAGGGGAGTTTGATGGATGTAGTGACGGAGGACATGGAGGTGGTTGGAATCAGAGTAATCTTCTACTCTGACTCCAACCACCTCCATGTCCTCCCCCAGAGGACAGGGGGAGATGGAAAAGGATGTTTCACTGTGGCAACTGAAATAATATTATTAATAATATAATTTAATGTGTTTGCTGTTTTTGCTGGTATGAGCAAGAGAGTCGTGGTCAACTAGTCTCTATCAGGGGTCTGAGAGATTTTTTTTGCAGTAAATTTTTTTTAGGTCATTTTTGTTGCATTTCAGCCGCATTCTGCAGCACAATGGAACTAGTGCAGACCTGAAGACACTCGCTGCGACCCAGAGCGTCTGTTTACATTCCAAGAAAGTTAAAGTAAACAGATAAAGTAACCAACTGTGAGATAAGTATGAGTAGTATGTAACAATGGAAATCAATGTATGTCTTTTTAGGGTCTTTCCCCTGACTCTTCTCCCACTGCTGTTTGGTTTCACACTGTGTTGATTGAGCTCAGACATTTTTACGTCACGTCACACGGCTTTAAATCATCATCTTTGTCTGATTCCTGGACTAAATGTTAAGATAATACTCCTCGGCCACTCCTGAACTCTCCCATCTGAGTCTTATTCTAAAAAAAATAAATGAGAGTCACTGTGGTCTTAATATAGTTTTTGACATCAGCTCTTAAAGTCAAACCCAGCTACATTCTCAGGCTTAGAAACACTACATGTGTAAACATGGAATAAAACAGCTTAGAAATGTATCATTATATGACTAATAACCTCAATACATTCTACCGGAACATACAAGCTATATATACATTTTTAATCGAAAAATATTGCTTAGATATTACATCAATTCCAAACCACTAAATGTATCAAATCGCAAATTGCATGCACAATCAAGGAAATCTATTGAAATTAGATCCAAAAAATTTATATTCATTAAATTCATCTTTACATTTTCCCATAAACTTTGCATATGAGTGTTTCTATAAACATTACGACAGCTGGTGGTAATGAAGCAGCTCCTACAGCAGCCATTCGCAGATTTTTCCAGGGGGATATTAATTAGCCCGTAAGCCGGGTGTCTTAAAAATACATTAGCGTGATCAGTCGTGGTAATGACGCTCTCCTAGAGGAGCGGAGCTGCACATTTCAATTAGAGCAGAAAAATATCTGGATGGAACCAAACTCGACTGTTTTGTAAAAAAAAAAAAAAAAAACATCTCCACTATGATTGACTGGATAAGTGTTGAAAAAATCTGTCTCTTATACAACAAGAAGTGATGTTTTTTTAAAAAAAAAAAAAAAAACATCTCCACTATGATTGACTGGATAAGTGTTGAAAAAATAGAAAATGGAGAATAATTGTGATAACAGCAGCAAAACGAGCCAGTATTACTGATGGTCTCCTGGCAAAGCTCTTTTTCATCACCGGGCAATCTCTGTTTGGCACAGACTTTGCGTTTGGGCTCATTGGCAATGAAAACAGACACAGGAGCTAATCATAGTTTGTTTGGGAATCATTTTCTCAGATTGTTTGTGTGTTGTCTTTGTGTGTCAAATACAAGTGACCCATTCATGGCCAAAAACAGGAGACAGAGCTGGACGTGGAGGAGTTATGGATGCCGAGGTTCTCTTTAGGAGAGACAAGGATGGACAGGATCAGGACTGAGGTGATTAGAGGGACAACACAGACAGGAAGGTTTGGAGGAAAACCTAGAGAAGACAGATTGAGATGGTTTGGACATGTTCAGAGGAGGGACAGTGGATACATTGGCAGAAGGAGGATACAGAGACCAGTGGGAGACCCACATAACTTCCAGCGGACTCACCACCCACAGGACAACTGACAGTAGGGAGACAGTGTGACATGGGTGGCAGTCTCAACCCTGTAACAGATAAGCGGATTAAAATGAATTAATTTGAATGATTAATAATTAATTGATAATTATTGTTTTACTCTTTATTTTATTGTATTTCATATTCAGTATTCCTTATATTTTTTCATATTTTTATGTATTATTTATTTATTATTAACTTATTTAATACATTATTTTTAATGTACAACTCTAATCATTTATTTGGACACATGTTGCTTTTTTTAATTGAGGATGTCGCGTCAGTTGGTAGTAGTTTTGGTAATCATTCCAGAGATAAAGAAGATTGCCATAAGGCATGATTGCTTTTTTTTTTTAAGAAAGTAATTTAAAGCAATGATAGAAAATCAGTCAGAATAATCAGTAGTTACTGATTGGTACCAGGGAACTTGTCAACATAGGAAAAGAAAACCTGACGCCGACTGATTTTAATAGTCCTTGGTTCCACGTGCATGAACATTAGTGTCAGATTGAACATGAAGAATGTAATGGATCATAACAGAACACCTGTGAATATGAAAGGACTGTGTGATGATGTGATATTGTCAGGAAACTTTTCTGTATAAAAGGACTGTCAAAGATAGCTGTTAGTTCATACCCAAGCTTCCTAACACACAAAAGGCTAAGAGTCAAAACTCAAGTCAATTGATTTAATCGCAGAATCGGGTTCAGTGCAATGATTACATACAGGACTGGACCCAAGAACACCTTTGATGGACACATTTTTATACCTTGTTGCATACAGACACATGTGACCGTTACGCCTACAGAGTTTTTGGGTTTTTCCACTGCTCAATAGTTTTTCCTTTTTTATAATATCGAAACGAGACAGGAGCATGTCTGTCGCCCCACACATACACTTTTGACCTCTCAGCAGACAGCAAAACATCCTGTTAAGAAATTAGTGACCGTGTGTTCATCTTTCAGTTCTTTCTTCTATAAAAGTTACAAAGCACGAATTTAATATAAAAATAACCTAGTAAACAAATACAATAGAATTTTCCCAACAGATATAAATATGTGTTTTGTCGTTGATGCTGTTTTTACATTTATGAAAATTCCATTTATTAACATGTTTCCAGTGACTTCAGAGACAGGCGGCACGCGTGTCTGCTGTATTAGTGGACATGTTAAATAAACACAGCAGAGCAGTTGGCATGTTTTAACAAATTTTGTCTCAGTGATCGATTTAACTACCTGGACACAGCAGATAGTTGTCTGGCTCCCTAACTAATTTCTCTCAGTTTTGAGCTGAAGACACTACTGGGTGTCTTTCAGTGTCGTGGTTGTCTCTGCACATCTGGAAATTCCAGTGTGTTTTGAGTTGTGGCCTGAGCTGTGCTTTTTTGATCGTTGTATAACTTTTTTTGTTTTGTTTTGTTTTTTCTTATCCTTCATGAAATTGGTTAAAAGTATGCATTAACTACAGAGGACCAATTTTTCTCATTACTCCCATGAACTTTTGTACAGTACTCCATTTTTAACATGCAGATCCTTCACAGGAAATTCCTGCATTCCTCCTTTAAATTCAGCAAACACAACAAACCTCTGGGCTGGTATTGATTTACAAGTGAAGCATGATGCGTCACGGAAACGTCACAACTTATAATAAAGTGTGTTCCCTGTCTTTTTTTTTTTTTTTTTTTTAGGAATGGAGGTAAACATTTGATCGTCGTCCTCAAGTGAACCTGCTAGTATCAGGTCAGAGGCATATGACAGACTAAAGGAAGACAACTTTTTTGGTAAAAATCAATCACAGCAAGTTAAGTCGAGACAATAAAAGTCAGACCAAAATTTTTAAATTTAATTTTCACAATGTTTTTTTTACATGAGCTGTTTCCACATTGGTCTTAGAAACTGCTTTATCACAAGAGACACCATTCAAAATGTGGATCCACTGGGATGGTATCAATTACAATGGGCTCACCACCCACACCAAGAATCACAGTACGGTGTAGTGTGATTTGGGTGGCAGGCGTGGAGACTCAGTAGCAGATACGAGGATGAAGATGAATGAATGAAGATTAGTTCAAATGGAGTTGGGCAACATTACCCTGTAGACCTGATAACCTGGCAGGATGTTTGGTATTTGCAGTCTATAAGCAAAGTTATGGCCCGTGGGCCATTTGCAGGCCATGGATCGATGTTTTGCGGTCCCCACCTTGATGTGAAAGTTGAATTTACAATAATATTTTATAGATATGTTCTCCAGATTTTATGGTAAATCATTAAAGATTAGATTCCTTTTTTGTCACAATGTGATTCACGCCACAACGCACAATGAAATTTGTCCTGCATTTAACCCATCATCAAAGTGAACAGTGGGCAGTTAATGAGCACCCGGGGAGCCGTGTGTGAGGACAATACCATGCTCAGTGCACCTTAGCAGTAACTTGGCGGTAGGGGGACTCCAACTGGGGACCTTGCGGACCCAAGTCCGCTTCCTTAACCACCAGGCCACCACTGCCACCTAGTTGTAATACAGTATTACACAGAATATATAGGAAACTGATTTTTTGTGAAATTTTGTCTTTTGTACTGAACACTGAAGGATGACTCAGCTCTCCTGTGAAATGATAGTGTGGGTGGTGGCCCTCAACTTATTTGAGTTTGAGACCCCTGGTATGTTAAAACACATACAGTGCATTTAGTTTATGTTGTTGACCTGATGCAGTGGTGGCCTAGTGGATAAGGAAGTGTCTTCGGCACCGTCCAGAACCACATAACTTCCATTGGGCTCACCACCAGGGTTATCATCGTTAACGAAAAAACGAAAACGATCACTGAAAAAAACTCTTCGTTCACTGAAACTCACTAAAAAGATCATTAAATTAAAAAAACTATAACGAACTAAATGCGTCCTAACAAAACTAACTGGAACAAACTGATATTAGAAATTAACTACCCTTCGTTTTCGTCTTTGTTCGAACCTCGCAGAAAACTAAAACGAAAACCAAAACTAATTAAAACTAAAACTAAACATTTTGGACAAAACTAAAACTAACTCAGACTAAATTAGTTGCTTTTACGAATGACTAAAACTAACTAAAACTAATGTGCTAAAAGGCAAAACTAACTAAAACGAAACTACACTGAAAAATGGCAGTATGGTGTGATTTGGGTGGCTGTCGTGGAGACTGATGTTGAAGAGGTTGTAGATCAATGAATGGGAGTTTGAGTTTGACACCTATACTCCATGGCATGATTCCACGACCTTCTGTTTGTAAGGCATGCATGATAACCGCTTCGCCGAAGAGCCATACAGAATGTGTGATGTAAACTTAAATGGTTGATTCAGATGAGCTAAGAGTAAAAATTTGGTTTCAGGGAAACAACAAACGGAGTGAGTCTGCACAATGAATCTAAATGAGGAAAGAAAAGGCTGAGCTCAGGGTAAATAAATGCCCGACTTCACAGACGCCTCACGGCTGCAAAATGTTGATAAACTCGTACATTATTTGGTTAGTGTGTGTCCTCTAAGCCCTGTGAGATATTAATTCCCTCTGTGATGTTTTTTTTCCCCCTCTACTCCAAATCGCACGGCAAACGAAATGTGGGGCCCAGAGCAGGTGCTTCACTTCATGCGTCCATCTGTTTGGATTCCCCAGTGTGGCTGGAGCATCGATGCCTCCATCTGCTCTGCTCCGGCTTCAGTTGGAGCCTGAGTGAACAGTTGTCACCACCTACACTGTTGGTGCAGGAAAATTTTTAATGGTGTTAAAATTAAGGTTGACAAGCAGAAGGTTGTGGAGGTCGTTGCACATCCTCCGCAATCCGTCAGAGGCGGATGTTGGAATGATGAAGTGGGTTAGGGTTAGGCAGTTCACGTTGTATGATTAATGTTACGTTGTCCATGGACGATGAATTTCACATTTATGTGTATAAAAGAAACAAATCCTTGGTTAAAACCGAAAAAAAAAAAAAAAATAAGGCATAAAATCCAGGCATAAAGAGCCCAGACTCAAAACGTGAAAACTTTCACATTCTTCACAACCCAAAACTCACATTTTTGTCCTTCCTATGACAAACACCGTTGTGAGCTGGATGTTTGGAATTAGACCTGATGTAGAGAAATTACATTTCAGCATTCCTCATTATGGAAATGTACATCTGAGGGTTTTTCCTTTGATATATTGTCACATATATATATTGACAAAAATGCACTGACAGCTTGTTTTGCATCATTATTTTGGCATTTTCGGTGATAAAACCTTTGGCTGAAACTATTTCTTCTTATCTAGAAGTGGCCATACTGCCTTTACAGCCGGGCCACCACTGCCCATACACACCATGTCCTAATCTATTTACAGGACTATGTCTTCGATTCTTTTCTATTAAATATTTAAATAGGAGATTGAGGGCTTCAGCAACCACATCAACTCAGTAGACAGAAACACCAAGTTCAGGGTTAAGGACAAAAACCTTGCCTTTTTGGGTGGTGCAGTCCACATAACAGGAAACAGACATCTCAACATAAGGGTGTACAGGAACCTCACACTGACCAGTACCTTTTTACACCTTTCACCCACCTACAAAGCCCTTTTGGGAGCAAAAACACACAATCACACATCAAAGAGTTGTGTGACCAACATCACTCCAACAATGACTGTAACAATCCAATATACCCACCCAACAACTGGCATCACTCTTCACAGGTGTCCCCAGGTCCACCCAACAGGAGGGACTTGAAACACCCCTTCCTCCTCACTCACAGGATAGAACTTCTGTTACTCCACACTAACAGTTAGAACTGAAGAAGACTCTTGGATGAGAGGAGAAACGTTCCCTTTATTGTACTAGCACATCAAGCTAAATCCTTAGGGCTGGATATGGCCCACTGAGCTCTCTAATCAGCTGACCAAATTTGTCAAAAATTCATTTGACTGGGTTTACTTTAAAAAAGTAACTTATTACTTTACTAGTAACCGCTCTGAAAAAGTAACTACTTACTTCACTTGTTACTAAATTATAAAAGTAAATAATAACAAGGTACTTTACTTTAAATAATAATAATAATAACAAAACACATTAAAAAGTGTTGTGTTGTGTTCTGTGGCAACTAACATAATGAAATGTAGTGGTACAATAAAAACAAAATAGATTTGGACATTTTGACAGGCATCTTTATTGTAACCTCAACTTACCACTTGCCGTCGTCTTCTGGGTGCGTGAGACTGTTTATTTCTTAATAAGGCGAGAAGGCCATGTTTCTGATTGGCTTAGCATGAAATATTAACCTATGTCAACCAATCATTGCTCCTTTTGAACGCATGGGTTCAGTTATTGTGCATGGCTATCTTTCACTCATGACTGTGAGGGCCTGGGCCCACCCACTTGTCAGTCAGGCCCACCCAATCCAATGAGAGGGCTGATGAAACTTGGCCATAATACCTTGGGGTTGACCCACCCTAATTTTTCGGGGCCCACCCATTTTATGGGGTCTGGCTACGCCCCTGCCGTGGGCGGGAGAAACCGTCCATTTGGACCACAGATGGTAACGAGTAACGAGCCCCTTTACAACATAGTAACAATAACTGCGTTACTGAATGCTAAAGGTAACGCATTATGTTATTAGTTACTGAGAAAAGTTGTTTCGTTACGTAAAGGCGTGGGAGTGGTGGCCTATTGGTTAACAATGTGGACTCAGGTCTACAAGACTTCAAAACCAAATCCACCTGCTGCCTGGTAACCAATGAGGTGCTCTCAGCAAAGTACCCTTCCGATGCACACAACTTCTTGTGAGCTCACCACAAGATCTACGATAGACAAGCAGATGAAGATGCAGGAAAAAATAGTTCGGTTTGACTTTTTCCCTTCATTGGCAAAAATTTTCTATATCAATGTCACAGATAAGATTAACAGCAAATATATTTTTCAAAGTTCTAGTTCACACCATCTGGGTCCTTGAACCAACGGTGGCCCGGAAGTCAAAAGGTTTCTCCATTCCCATACTTCCAGCTTCCAAAGTGGAGGTGGCTCCTCCCTGTTGGCACGGAGCTACAGTGACACGTTTCCTGTATTGGTGGAACCGAGAAAAAGGTTAGAAACCCCCGTGATAAACCCAGATCTGCTTGTGGACCAGAGTGGTAAACAAAGAGTTAAAACTCAGAAGACATTTCATGATTAAATTCTGCCGCGCAATCATGTCTATTGCATGCATGCAGTTGATCCAACCTTCAGCCCCTCCTTCTGATTCCTTGTTCTTGAACGGCACTGACCTCAAGGCCTTCAGCTCTCCGCTCCTCTTCCTCCGCCAGCCTGGAGACAACAATCTGAGGGAGCGAGGCTGTGAGACGCACATTAAACAAGAGCTGTTTCATTCATGGATAAAAAGGAGAAAAAAACTGTCCCCATACTGGGGAGAGGAGTGATTCACCAACTACTGATTCGCTGTTTCATTGTTTATTCAGATGAGCTGAACCAGGTGGAACCATGAATATTCTCAATTAAGAGGCCCTTCAGTTATCCCCGGAATTATGCAGCAGAAATTAAAAGACAATAGGTGGAATGAAATGGACGTGATTATGGGGCCGCATTCATCCTCGTGTGTCTTGTTATTTATTAATGCTGACGCTGTAGTCCTGGCCATGTTTTTGTCGGAGACAAATAAACAGATAAATAGGAGGACGGGGTCGGCGTGGCATCCGTACGCACGCTGCGATGCGTGACGCTGCCGCACCGAGCAGACGTGGACGGGGTATTATGGATTCAGGGGTGGTCATCTGCGCTTATGGGAGAATCTATTATCAGAGAGCTAAAAATACTCTGTCTATAGGCTATGGACGGAATTACAGATTTGAACCTGCTGTCTGTCCTTTGATATTACACATTCATGTCAGAGGGAAGTCCTTGGAAAAAAAGATGTTTCAGGACTATTCCGGTCAATTACTTTTTACTGAGTCCACCTTAATGTCAAGGAGGGATGGAGAGAGTGGGTGGACCATCAGACTATATGGGGAGGACTGACTACCAACTACTGTCACATCTCAAAGACAACAATAAGAGGTCAATATTGGAGTCGGTCAATATGGAAAATGTTAATGTCAGACACAATATCTATATATTTGTCCATGTTAATGATGGACTGGTCAACATTAGATATTGTAAATGGGTAGCAATGCGTAATCAACGTCCTGTCTAATTACAGTATTTTTATTTGGTAAACAGCAAACAATTTCTTTATGTTTGCCACTTCTTGTGTTTAGATGGGAAGACACTCTGAGAATCCCATGAGACAACATATTTCATTTGACCCTTCAACAAAAAAGACTAAATGCGAGTTAGTCATTTAATATTTAGGGGGAGTTAGTCATTTAATATTTGCCAAAATAGGAAATAAAAAAAATAATCTGATTATCTGAATATTGACAAAGCTATTGGTTCTAACACACTGTAGATGAAGTTACAAAAAAATATTTTAGAAAGTTAATTTCCAATGTCACCTAGTTGATCAGTCAGCTCAGGGATGGGTGGATGGCATTTGTCCTTTTTGAGGTGTCCTTTTTTTGTTGATAGTATATTTTTATGTGAAATCCACCTCTCCGTTACTGGGTCTTGGTGGCAGCAGTCTCCACCACCCAAATCACACTGCACCGTACTGTGAGCCTTTCTGTGGGTGGTGAGTTCTATTGTACTCTGTTATTACATCCAATTAGTTACAACTCATTAGTATAGTAGTGGGAGGAGCCAGTAATTAGGGGCTACCCAACCCCTTAATAGTAATAATGAAATGTGGCCTTTCCGCTTGTCCCTTTTTCATGGGTTGCCACAGCGACTCAAAGTTTTTCCATCTCTCTCAACCTGTCATCTGTATCTTCTACTCTGACTCCAACTACCTCCATGTCCTCCCTCACTGCATCCATCAATCTCCTCTTTGTCTCCTACCTGGTAGCTCCATCTCTAGGATCATTCTTCTACCAATGTATCCACTGTCCCTCCTCTGAACATGTCCAAACCATCTCAGTCTGTCTTCTGTAGCTTNNNAAGTCATTCCTACAGTTTACAAACAGATGTGTATAAGAGACAGGTCCTTTTTTTGTTGATAGTATATTTTTATGTGAAATCCACCTCTCCGTTACTGGGTCTTGGTGGCAGCAGTCTCCACCACCCAAATCACACTGCACCGTACTGTGAGCCTTTCTGTGGGTGGTGAGTTCTATTGTACTCTGTTATTACATCCAATTAGTTACAACTCATTAGTATAGTAGTGGGAGGAGCCAGTAATTAGGGGCTACCCAACCCCTTAATAGTAATAATGAAATGTGGCCTTTCCGCTTGTCCCTTTTTCATGGGTTGCCACAGCGACTCAAAGTTTTTCCATCTCTCTCAACCTGTCATCTGTATCTTCTACTCTAACTCCAACTACCTCCATGTCCTCCCTCACTGCATCCATCAATCTCCTCTTTGTCTCCTACCTGTTAGCTCCATCTCTAGGATCATTCTTCTACCAATTCTACTGTCCCTCCTCTGAACATGTCCAAACCATCTCAGTCTGTCTTCTGTAGCTTTTCTCCAAACTTTCCTGTCTGTTTTTCTCCCTTGACCTCATTAATGATCCTGTCCATCCTTGTCTCTCCTAGAGAGAATCGCAGCATCTGAGCACAATCTACTCAAGTAATATTTTTAAACATGCGCTAGATAAACCTTCCATTCAATCATCTTTTTCCACTTATTAATTATCAAGTTGCGGGGACTGTAGTCTCAACAACAGTCAATCACCAGAGCAGCCCCTCGCGAAACTTCCTGCAGGTGGTGGGACCACAGGTCAACAACCTTTACAGGGATTTGAACCTTCCAAGATGAACTTTGAAATTCTACATCAATGACAGAGATGTTGCATCTGAGCCAAATCACCAGGTGTAATAAACTTGCTAATGTGAGGCTCTTATAGACCGTTTTCTCATTCAATTCAGAATCGAATACTGAAGTAGGTAATTCGAGATTCGATCCCGTATTAACTAATCCGCACTCGATTCACTTTGCATTCACATTCAGTTTAATTTGGTATTCGCTGCACATTCGATACCCGCTTTGCATTCGATACCCGCTTTGCATTCACACACAATAAGGGAGCGAATGTGCATTAGTCTAACCATGGTGGTTATATAACGAGATCTCTTTAATATGCAGTTTTATTCAACATTTTATTCAACACGTGCAATTTTGAGGAATAAATGGAGCAGGTTAAAGAAAGATCAGGGCGACGTATGAAAGCGATGAGAAGGAGACACAAAGAACCAATGAAGATAAGGAGAGAAAATATGAGGAAGTGTTTTGTAATCCAGTTTCTAATAATGCAGCAACATATAGCGGTTGACAGGGAGATGAGCCGCTCCTGTAGCATTTTACGAGGTTGTTAAACTAATACGGTTGTTGTT
The DNA here is from genome assembly GCA_016785265.1 of Paraplagusia blochii. Taxonomy (NCBI): domain Eukaryota; kingdom Metazoa; phylum Chordata; class Actinopteri; order Pleuronectiformes; family Cynoglossidae; genus Paraplagusia; species Paraplagusia blochii. Next base: position 451,029 of record JAFBJS010005588.1, read on the forward strand.
GTGTTCACACACACGCAGGGAGCGACAACCGTTTTACTTTTCATTGCTTTACATCCCTATTAGTTAATTCGGTATCGAAAACCCCGACTAGAGGTGGATTAGTTAATGCGCATTAGTTGATGAGCGAATGCGCGTTCATTTGTAATGTGAATGCAAACGGGAAGCGAAACTGGTTTTGCGTCACAGCGAATACCGAATTAAGTGCCAGTGTGAAAACGGCAATAGAGATTCAGAAGTGCCCAAAGTTTTGATAAGCAACTTAACATGATAGCACGTTAACTCAATGCTTTTATGCATTAAAACCAATGCAGATTGTTATTCCTGTGGGTGATGAGTCCACTGGAAGTAATGTAGGGATGGTGTTGTGCTCAGAGGACCTGAGAAGAACAACAGAAACACACACACTATATTTTCAATATTTTGTTAAATGAATGCCCTTGAATTAACTATATTTTCTTTTCTTTTTTTTCTTACAAGCTCCATTTAACTGCGGTGCCTTTACAAATAACACGGTCACTTATGCAATAATGTCGCTCGCTGACACTGACATGACAGGATGCGGAGGGTTTGCCCTCCGGTTGTTTTGGTTTGGTTGTGTACGGGTGTGTTCCCATAACTCTTGCTTAATGCTTAAATCATCTCCAGGGCCATGATGCGAGGACATTCAGTTTTAGTTGATTCACTTTGCTCAAACAAATAAGGAAAAAAAAAAAAAAAAAAAAACTAGGAACACAAATGTCAGAATTGCCACAGTTTAACTTAAGCATGGGCACAAAAAACCCTACACACCCGATACCCATCTACAGATATAAAATACATCATAATAAATATAAAAATAACTATGAAGTTGTATGAAAAATGTATTTGTCAAGGGCCAAAGGGATGGATTTCATATACACTCATACATAAAAAAATATAAAAACATAAAAAAAGAAAAAGAAAGGAAACATGCATCTGACTGATCAGCAAGGTGACATTGGCTGGGTAACACGGGGAAATTACTTTCCAAAATAATTCAGTAACTTTTCTCAGAATGTGTTCAAACCAAGGGCTTTGAATCAGAATTTATTGCGAGTTGGTTGGTTCCGAGTGGAAACAGTATTTTATTATTTTAGGTTTTATCTCCCACCGTGACTTTGACCTTCCTGAACTGATAAGAACAAAAAAATATCATTCAGGAAGTGTTAATTATATTCCTTGTCTGCTGTTTAACAAGTTTTTTTTTTAATTCCACCAAGCTGTGTCCTGATGTCAGTAATGGGCTGTCAAGGCCTCACAGACTCAGGAACTATATTGTCCATATATTGTCCATTAGTACTTATTATATAACTCCAAATGGTCTAACCACTTCCTTTCATTGTTTCCCCCCTGGTTGCAGCTTCAGTCAGTGATGTATTTTTATATGTTAAGCTTCTATGCTTTAACTGTCTCATAATGTCAGTATGACAAGTGAAGACCTCCAGGCAGATTTCCATGACCCTGGCAACAAACGTTAACTGGAATGTAATTGGTTATTACGTACCAGACAGTACAAGCATAATTTTCGTGATATTGGTATGCCGTAATTTCCAGACTGTAAGCTGCAACTTTTGTCACACAATTTCAACCCTGCGGCTCATGCAGAGATGCGGCTAATGTATGCATTTTTTTTTAACAACCGCCAGGGGGCGCTCGAGCAGAAAAGGTAAGAGTGAGACAGGTGGTGTTGAGAAAGATGCAAGTCACAACCGCCAATAAACACCATAGAAGAAGAAGTATAACGTACAGTAACTTGCTTTGTACATGAATAAAATTAGCATAAACTAACCCTCATCATGGAAAATGCAAAAAGAAAAGCTCTTCGTAAATATCTCATGTTTTAACGTTGCCACATGCGGCTTATGTTATGTATGTACAAAATGTTTTTTCCCTTAAAAAAAATGTATTGGGTGCGGCTTATAGTCCGGAAATTACGGTAAGTCTTTCCTACAATAACGAAAATCTCATAACACAATTTCTGGGTTTTGTTAAATTGACTGGAAGTCCAAAATTCTATTTTTTTTTTGTTTGTCTTGGGGACAAATGGCGACATTTATCGCCAGTCTATATCGTTATCAAATGTTTGGACAATATCGGCAAAAAAATTGGATATCAGCTTAAATTAATGCTCAACATTTCTAGTCATCACAATTGTGTAACACTTGTAGAGTGCAGTGAATTCTGCTTTTTTTGTCTAGTAGATAGAAGAGAAGAGAGTCAGCTAAGGTGAAGGGAAAGGTTTACAGGACAGTGGTGAGACCAGACATGATGGATGGATTAGAGACACTAGGAATAGGTAGAAGACAGGAGACAGAGCTGGAGGTGGAGGAGTTAAAGATGCTGAGGTTCTCTTAGGGGTTGACAAGGATGGACATGATCAGGAACGAGGTGATCAGGGGGACAACACAGACAGGAAGGTTTGGAGAAAAAGCTAGAGAAG
>JAFBJS010005588.1:454032-500429 GCA_016785265.1 Paraplagusia blochii
GGACAACACAGACAGGAAGGTTTGGAGAAAAAGCTAGAGAAGACAGATTGAGATGGTTTGGACATGTTCAGAGGAGGGACAGTGATTATATTGGGAGAAGAATGCTAATCATGGAGCTACCAGGTAAAAGACGAAGAGGAAGGTCAAAGAGGAGATTTATGGATGCAGTGAGGGAGGACATGGAGGTGGTTGGAGTTGGAGTTGAGGATGCGGAGGACAGGGTGAAATGGACATTGTTGACTCGCTGTGGCAACCCTTGAAAAATGTTATAAGCCCAAAGGAAAAGAAGAAGAAGATTAATTAGTCATGATACAGGATATGGACCTAGAAGTTCTTCACTAAATAGTTGGGAGGATTTGGTCAACTATAGTAGAATCTATTTCATTCTTATGTTGATTTTGGACACGGTATAAAAGTTTTAGCAGACTTCCCATTGACCAAAGATCTTTATACATTTCTGTTTTAATCAAAAGCACTTTGGCAAGTTACATGTTGAACTACCGGCGCATCAGATACATGAAGAAAAACTTATGTCCTCGACGAGAAGACAATAACAGACCCAGACGGACGCTTCAACGTGCAGGCAAACTCAGAACTAATCTCTTTTAATTCATTTGGAGACACCATATATATATATATACCTATATACAATCATAATCCACAATCAGTATTTTTCTTTAAAAACATTTTTTTACAGAATGACATATCTACAAATGTATAGTATAATCACAGTTTGAATATCCCATGAAACAGTGCAAGTGGGAATCATAGCGCAGACAGAACGAAACAAAGACGGTGAGTTTTACACACTCACACTTCAAACCCATACAGTCACAACAGCATGGCGTCAGATTACCATACACAACTGCAGCTTCATTTTGTTTTCAGGCTGTGGTTGATGCGGAAAAACAGATGATTTTCGCATTCATTGGAAAACCAGGAAGATTGCGTTTTGGGAAAAACCCCATGCCGGCATTACTTGCATAGGATATTTTGCTGAAGCTGGGTGTTTGGCATGCACCTTAGCAGCACAGTAACGGGGTTTAGTTTTTTCCATACAGATCAGTTGCATAAGTCTTTGAGTCACATTGGTTTTTAAGAGAGTGTAGAAGAAAAAAAAATAGTAAAGCTTAAATGTAAAACAGAATCGATGAATGTTTGATATTGGTAAGTGTAAATAGTAAAAAGTACTTCAAAGACAGCACCAGAGCTGCTGCACGCAACAGGGAGGATTTAGGTCTCAATCCTGGGAACTTTCATCTCCTCTCTGATAGCGAGGCATTTTTTTTACCCAGCCTCAGGGCTGTAAGGAGCGGATATCGGCCTGTGAGCATTCACGGAGCATAAAGGAAGCCATCAGATGCGAGGTGAAAAGGAGATGAGGGCTTATCTTTTGTGACAGGTGCGCCAGGAAAATCAAATTAGAACCAGAAGAAAGTCCGGTACTGATGGACAGGAGCAAAAAGGAAAGACGCAAAACATCTGTTTTGTTTCCGATACAACGCTTAAATGGAAGCATTGTCACGCGTCGCTGCGAGGTGCCGTAGCTTTCAGACACATAAGTGTTTACCCCTCTGGAGGAAAGCAGACTTAATGGACAAGTAAGTAAAATTACCAGTGAGCTCAGACAGCTGGAGGATGTACACAGGGAGCTCCAAGCAGTCAAGGAAGAAACAGAAAACAGAAGAAACTCCTACAACAATCAGACCTGGCGTTAATACTTCATCTTAAAACTGACGGTTTACTGGCACTTGATAGGATTACGAACAAACACAGATGGAGACAAACATTTCACTACGTCATTGCACACTCACCCAGCATTTTTAAACACAGTCTTCCAGCTTTTCTGAGCTAAAGCAGCACACAAACTGAAGGAGTGATTTCACTTCACAGCCAGTGACGCAAAAATAAATAACAAACCTACTTTTGGAATTTAATTTCTTTAAGATTCCCTCTCACCAAACCAAAAAAAAAATGTTCTTTTTGGTAAAACAGAGATAGTTGATCAAAAATAAATATATTGTTGGATAAAATAAATTGATGACGGTAAAGTCTGCTGGCGGTTAAAAGCTTGGAGACTTGACTCATCAGAAGTTTTTTTTTTTTTCTTGACTGACTTTGAGGATTTCATGATTCAAAACTTGATCTTTTTAATACCTTTCCTTAATCTGAAAATCAAATAGCCTGCTCAGTGACACCGGAGCACAACAGTTTGGTATTCTTACGGGGTGCGTTTCTGTTTCTAGTTTTGGGTCTGTTTGTGAAAAAATAAAGAAGAATAGCATAAACATATTTCTGTTTCCCACAAGCAGAAAACAATGTGCCCTCCCAGTGTAAATCCAAAAAAAAAAAAAAAAAGAATAGAAAGAAAGATTGGACTGAATAACCCACATCTTAGAAATATTAGAAATCATAGAAATATTATAAAATTCTCAAAACACAGACATTAATGACAGCTGTAATGATTTGTTATCAAATCTTGGGAGGAAAATGTGAACGATGTTAAACAAAAAAATCTAGAAAAATAACTAATATGAAATTAATTAATCTTTGAATAAAAAAATAAATGACATAAATTAAAATAAGCTAAAAAAAAACAGGAAATCACATAAAAAAAACCCATCAAATTTAAGCTCTACATTTGAACCTAGTCTCTCCTGTCAGTGAGCGACTGGTTTGCATGTTTCCTTCATGTGTGGCTGAAGAGAGAAAGAAATGGGGTGAGTGTAACCATAGGTCTGTTGTGGATGAGTGGGTCTGCTGGTATGGGGTAATTCTTCACTGGTGCCTGGGGCTGAGCAGATGATGGAAAAAAAAAAAAAAGTAGCATGTGACAACTTGTCTAATCCAGCTCTGATCTGTTATCTGCTTCTTGTCATGAATACAATATATTTTTTTTGTTTTTTGTCACAAAGCTTGTTGTTCCAGAAGACAAGCAACAAGAGCAGGAGACGTCTGTCTCGATTGATTAGTAACTGCACTAGAATCAGATCTGTTAATAGATTCGTACCATAAAGATAATTCTCTGGTAGTTATTTTACTGAGGTTCTCAGTTTGATTAAGCTTTACATTCAATATATAGATGGCATCGTTGGTCGATCACATTAAAATGTCTGTTTGGTGATGGCACAGGCTCACAGGAGAGACAGATGTCAGCCAGAGGAAGTTTGTTGGTGCAAGAGACAGTGGCAGACATACAATGCAAATAGAAAGAAAAAAATTTCAAGTAAGTTCAGCTCCTGGAGCTTCTTTCCGATCAGTGGAATGCCTTGCTTTCTTCCCGTTTTGGAAAGATAAACACGTTATCATTTTTCCAGAATCGTTAATCCTTCAAAAAATGTTGTTTGCAGACTCCCGCCAAAGCTGTAGGCCTTCCCGTGGTTTTTTTTTTTTTTTGTCAATTCCTCTTTACTCCGTCCTCAGGGTTCTTCTGTTTGATGAGTCTCTCGATCTCGCCGCCCAGTGTCTGTAGATTTTCCTGCCCATCAGAAAAAGGACATTTAAAACTCAAGCGTGACATTTAAGTGACAATTACATTTCCCGCAAAATGTCACTTGATGTGAGAGAGAAATTTGCTTCATCATTTTAATGTCAAACACTCGTTGCAGATCAATGACGATATCAGTCATTGATGATAAAGTGTGGTTAACAGACATAGCAACATCCTGCTGTGTAAACTACAGTGTCATGGTTGCAACTTTTTTGGCGACAAGGACCAGTTTAATGTCTGGCAATTTTTCCACAGACCGGTCTTTGAGACGTGGTGGATAAAGACCCATATGTAAAATTAAATGGGCATAAAATGGTACTTTATAAATATATAAAGCAATATTAATCTAATATGTATGCAACTTGATTTACAGTGACTAGGTAACCTAAGTTTCAGTGCAGAACTCTTGGTCTCCCAGTGGTCAGGCAGTTTTTTCAAGGCTTCTTTGCTCTTGCCTCCAGAGCCGCTGCCTTGTGTACTGAGGTCTCAAAGTACACAAGGCAGCACAGAGTTAAACAACATATGGACCTGGCTGGAATACATGAACATGTCGTCTTCAGCAACTGCGTCCGCAACATTAAAGGAGCAGCTCGAAGTGCCAACAGTCGCAGGTGCCTCCGAAACACAGGCAAACTAGGAAAAGTAACAACCAAAAAACAGAACTTGCACATGCTGTAAATGCCACAAACCTGTGTCGCACACCAATGTAAATGGTTTATTTATCAGCATCGGTTTATTGTTATTGTTGTTTTCACTGTTAAAATATTTCAACAGCGTATTGCTGTCTCAAGACTGACTTATTCTGAAGTTATCATTCACAACACTATCTATTAATCTTTAGTCACAATGAGCTTATGGCTGTTTCTGTAGTTTTGGAATGCTGACGGTTCCATCGTCAAGAAGTTAGTGGATGTAGGTAAGACGTCACAAACAAAAGAACCAGGAAATGCATCAAGCGTGAGTCAAAGGTGGCCGAGAGAAGCCCGTCAGAATGAACAACTTTCAACATTAAATAATAAATATAATGGAAATAATGTATGTTTCACATCATCTCACTGCAGCAGGGAACCTATTGACCAACAGACGGAGGCCATGGACCAGCAACGGGCCGTGGGTCAATAAGTACCATTGCAATAGTGTATCGTACATACTACGCACATAACAGGGTTCCTCAATTTAAAATGTCCAAGAACTACATCAATTTGCGGTGATGTCCCCTTTCACCAGGAACTAGCTGGGAAGCTAAGTGGTGGAACAAAAGAATAATAAAATATCTGTAGTGATGAGTCCTCTTCATTTTCTTGTCACTTTTTCAGGGGTTGCCGCAGCTAGTCAACAGTTTCCCTCTCCCCCCTGTCCTCTGTATCTTCTACTCTGACTCCAACTACCTCCATGTCCTCCCTCACTGCATCCAGGATCATTCTTCCACCAATGTATCCACTGTCCCTCCTCTGAACATGTCCAAACCAACTCAACCTGGCTTCTGTAGCTTTTTTCTCTAAACCTCTCTGTCTGATCGTGAGAACTAAAGCCTGCTCCTTATCACTATTCTAAATGTGTAAGCCCTGCAATCACCTGAGACGGGACAATAATCCAGTGAGGCTTCAGTAGAGGTCTTGTTATCATCCATAATCAAGCATACATGTATTTGATCATATAAGGGGTTTGACAGAATATTTTCAGAAAGACATCTATGGCTATAGATCAGCATGTACGTAACAGATGATTTAAAGCTACAAGAGATCACCGTTAACATTTATGCACAACATCTAGGCTGCATGGATAAAAATGTTCTGTCTGTGCGAGTCCAAAAAAATGATTTGTCTTAAGACACCTTCTCCAGGGACATGGCTAACTGTACCTTCAGAGTTATGTTCTTCAGTAGCGTGTCCTCCAGTACTGCTTGTAGTTTTCTGTTGATTTCCAGCAACAGATCCAGGGTCAGCCCGCTGTCCGCCGGGTGGGAGGTGTAAAGTGAAGCCATTATGCCCCCGCGTCGGCTTAAGTGAGCTTTGTTAATGTCAGAGGCCTCTGACGACAGTGCTCCTGACTCCTCCCTCAGCACGTAGCTTTGTATAATTCTGCAAAAGAGTAACAACATTCTTTCAAGAGGATGACAGATGGAGAGAAAATACTGATTATCAGTGGACACTAGGACAGGCACAAGGACAGCTAAGAGATTTAACCAAAGAGGGAAAAAGAGTTTAGGTCCAGAAAAGTAAAATATTGAGAAGGAAAAAAAAAACAAGGAACACTATTGGAGTAGGAATTCTACACAAATTGTTTTTGAGCCTGTGTACAAAGTAGAATAAAGCATTTCTAAAATTCTGAGGATCATCTATCATCAGTTATGCTACTGCATTACTGTAAACTAAAAGTTGCAAAGTTGAATCTGTTCCTGCTCTTGTAGACATTTTGGTCATTCTATTCGTTTCTCAGTCTTGAAAGTGAATGTTAAGGTGGCGTCTCAGTTTTCTATCTTTTGTTTTTTTTCCCCTCAATGAAAATCAGGAAATTATTTCTATTATTATTTATAAGTGTGCTGAAAAGGTGGTTAAGAAAGGACTAGGGATGGCCGATGTCAGCAACCTTTGTTAATATCGGGGCATATTGGTAAAATTTTTTTCACAGATATTCAAAATCCGATGCTGTCTAGGCAAATACGCTGGACTTCCTCTTGGGGTACTGGGTCAGTACTACACTTTGACCGGTAGGTGACTAATGATGTCATTTAAAGGGACAACAATGATCAATGCTACAGTAAATGTCGTTATAAATCTGTAATTCTTAATGACTGCAAGGAGCTGGTCATGCGAAAGTTAGGTGATGGGGGGTAAGATTTTAACACTTTTTAACGAGGCGTTTTTATGCAGCGAAGAAAAGAAAAACAATAATAGACTATTTGAAACAACAACAAGGCAGCAGCAGTAGCAGCAGCTGCTGTCTCTCTGAAAGACTCGGATATATATACGTTAAAGAAAAGAAGACTAAAAGAAATCGGACAAACTTCACGGAGTTCATCGTCCTGGAGAACCAGCCACTTTTTCCCGTTCAAGATGAACGAAAAGAGTTGTTTACATTGTGACGATGCTGAAATGTTTTTAGTCTCATTAACGAGGTCTTTTTACTCTTATACTGCAGCTGTTTCTATCTGTGTCCATTTATATGGACTATTGTTGTCAGGGCTGACTGAGCCCGGTTTATAATGTTAATCAATGTTTTTGGAAAGTTATTCCATCCAACACTAGATATTTCTTGTTTACATCAAATGCTGCACAAAAAATCATAGGACTGTTTCAGACAAAATGGTAAAAAAAACAAATGTGTCATTTTTCTATAACTTATTTTGAAGTAGTGTGTTTATGTTGTCCACAGTTATTTATAGAACCCCTTTGGTCTGGTATCACACTTATTCAGGGGAAATAACCTGCATATATTGGTATCGGGAATGAAGTGTTTGGGCAATATCAGTTAATAAATATATATGTATTTGTATTTTTATTAATATTTGAATATCAGTATTGGTAAATTTTGATATCGGACATCCCTAGACATTATCTGTAATTTGGAAGTAAGGCCATTGTTTTGTTACTGACACCTTAAGGCTGTCTCACAGACAATGAGGTTTTTCAGTCAAGGGTTTCAGTAATTTCCTAGGGCCACCTTAGAAGCACAGGGAAACAAAGGGTTTCCATTTACACCTGAACTCGTATTAGTAATATTTCAATTGAAATTAATTTCCAGTAAAGAGAAAAAAACAAAACAAAAAAAACTTTACTTCAGGTTTGAGGTTTTTGCCTTCACTCAAAGCAACAATAATAATAATAAAAAAACTAAAGCCAAATATCTTTGCCAAAATGTAGTCTTAACTTGTGAATTATAAGGCTGCCTTCTAGAGGATTCTCAAGAGAACACACCTTTTTAATAAAGGTAAATGTAGTACTGAAACTGGCAACAACTACAAACAACTAAAACTACTATTGCTAATTCTATACAGCCTATGTACTGCCATTGACATGGGTGTAGATTATGGTAAACACCTACAGTATGTTTATTATAAATTATCAAAGGAAAAAACTGTTACCTTGATATTTTGTCAATACAGTACTGATCAAAACACAAAGACTATATATTTTGGTGTAGTAACTCCCATCACAAAACTAACAAACATAAAAACAGAAATAATAACAAGATACACTTTCTGTGCTGTGTCATTGAGGTGAAATGACCTGTTCTGTGCTGTGTACAACCCAATAACATTACGGATTCAATTAGGATGATGGGACCTTCACTTTAAATGCACGTCACAGAGCTTTTCTGAGTCATGGTGGCTTTTGTAGCAATGAAATAACTGCCATTCACTGAAATTATTATTCTGCACGTAGGGGTGAAGTCATGCCTAGGACTTCTGTTAAATATATTTCAGAATAAAACCTACATGGCATAGTTAAATAGAACTGGAATAAAATAGGCCAGCTCAGTCAGAAGTAGCTCTTGAAGGTGGAATAGTATTCTATAAAGTGGGCTAAAACAGATTTTTAAGGTTTACATGCTTAAAACCTTCCCATCTTTGAAATCAGCACTAATTGTACTTTCTCATTGTACTCAGTGGGATGAAATGATTTACTATTCAATATGTGTAAATTGGGCATGATCTGCTTTTTTTCCTCACAAAGATATAAGGAACAAATTATACACCTAAATATCAGTTTCAATTTTAATTATAATGAAGTACTGAACTCTAGGATATGAAATGTAAACATTTTTTCCACACAAAAAAAAGCTAAATTTGACATTTTTTTGCAATTATTTTCTTTATTTTATTTCTCTTTTAAACGTCTACATGAATCACTTAAATTAGTGTTGCCCAACCTTTTTTTCGGCAACAGAGCGGTTCAATGTCTTGCACTATTTTTACAGCCCTGTCATTAGGTTGTGGCAAATAAACACCCCTTAATAAAATTAAATTTTTTTGTGTTCTAAAATACTTTCCTACCTATAAAATCTTGCTACCCAAATTAACTGTGCATGGGCACAACAAGATTTTCAGTGCACACAGCCTATAACTTTCTGCTGCCATACTGGTATAAAAGGTTAGAATCTTGTATCAATGACAATGAATGACTTTATTATTGTTGTCTTCACTGAGAAAATATTTCCTAATCAAATATAGTTGCATTATTGATGATGGAATACTAGCCATTCTATTGTTCAGTTCTTTTTTGATATGGGTATGGATCAAGTGGAAAAGGACATTATTTTTCAGTGGGCCAGCACCAATTTACCCAGTTGTTGGGGACCGCTGACTTAAAAATACAGTTTGGTTTGGTGTCCATCTGTCAAATATTTTTATCCAGGGCCCAGAGAACAGTGGTATTTATACATACAGTAGATATCATAAATATACATAAATATTAATACAGTTTATTAATAATTCCCAGTGTATTTTGGGTTACTTTAGTAGTTCTGTTTGTCCTAGAACTGTTCTGTTTGTAGTTTTTAGTTTTTACTTGCTACTGTTTAGTTAGCCTGCCTGTCCGTCCTGGGTGAGGATCTGCTCCACTGTCCATCACCCTGAGGTTTCTTCCTTTTTTCCCTTTCTGGGTTTTTGGGAGTTGTTCCTCAGCTGGTGTGAGGGTCTATAAGGGCAGGGGCTATCTCTATATATTCTTTTTTATTCTTGTTTTTATGCAGGCTTGTTTGTAAAGTACCTTGAGATAACAGTTGTTAAGATCTGGCACTATAAACAAATAAAAGTGGAAGTTGAAGTTGAAGTCCTATATCATACATAAGTCAAGCCAATGTACACATAAGGGAACCATTGAAGCTCCATGCTGCAATCAAGCAATGCAAACAGCAAGTAAATTAATTAATGGTGCGACAAAATAAAGCAGACAAGGCTAAAAGCAATATTTCCTAGAAACAGACACACAAACATGAAGGTTTGTGCACACTTTAAATGATACTTACCTCTAACTATACGTGTCAGGGTCCATAGTTGGACCCCGGTTCCATCACGATAGTGTTTGGTAAAAACAAAAACATTGTGAGAAAATTAAAATGTAGCCAGATGGTGTGATGACTTTCATGCACAGAATTAAAGTGCTGCCAGAAAGTGTTGACATCACAGGTGAAATGTGTCATTTTTTTTAGATAATGGTTTGTAAGCAGCAGGGCAGAAATAAAGCATGCATGAAGGGTTATGAGCCATTTCAGTCTTTCACACTACATGCCAGAATTGTGCATAACTGTAATTAATTGAATTTACAAATAAACAATTTGCAGATTAGCTGGACCTTGTCTTTTAAAGTTATTTCAACTATTAGGTCTAAACATTCTAATACTAACTGAATGGGTCCAAAGGAAAACTACACCCAAAAATGTCAAATGTGGCTTCACTAGTGTTCACCAAGATGCCCTGAAAGAGAGGAAAGAGCACAAAAATCAAACCTCATGTGCATTCTAGTGAAGTGCAACACCCCCCCTGCACTTAGCAGAGACATGGAGCTTAATTTAGTGCTGCAACCATGGGATATGTCCTCAATTTTAACCATTGAATGTAGGTTGAGGCTAATGGCTTCAACCAGAGACCGCAACAGAGAAAGGAGCAAAGGAGGAGGAAGAACGAGAAATCGAAGAAAAACCCAGACAACCTTGGTGATCAATAAGTAACCTTCAAGTAGGTGATGTGTGTATTTTCTATACATAATGCAAAAATCACGTGGTCTGAACTTTGTCTTGGCACTGGCTGATGATTCTGAGCTCTACACGGAACGTTGCTGGGATTAAATTGTCTAAACATCCTTGATTTTATTACTTAAAATTAGCTGATGCTATAAGTATGAATGTAGGATTATTTGGGGCCCCCGCTTTAGTGACAATGACAATTGTGAGAAATCTCAAGTCAGTCGGGAAAGCAAGCAGGAAATCAAGTCAAGCAGAGAAAGCAAGAGACAAGGAGAGCGAGACAGAAAGAGAAACACACAGATATATAAAGATATTTCAATTAAGGTCAAGGACTGACATGTGGTGTGATTCAACTGTATGTGCTACGAATCTGGGAGAGTAAATGTCCAGACATATGCTACATACAGTGCTGAAAACAACACAATAAGAAATTAAAAATGTAATTTTCCAGCATGGAGACTTTATGAAAAATTGAATCTAGAATCACAAAAAAAAAAACAGGAAAAAAAAAGACAGTAACAGACAACTGTGTGAGCCATAACATGTAAAACTAATTTGATAAAATAAATATTTTATCTCCCAAGGTTTTCTTTAAGTTAATCTGGTTACTGGTTGCATTATTGGAGGAAAAAGCTTTGAAATTATCCCTTTTCATATCATAGAAAGGTACTGTAGACAGGATGGGCCACATTAGATGACGTGATGGTCCAGACACATGTCTCAGGGCTTTTATTGGCTATTTATCACACTTCTCCATATTGTACAATCCTGGAACTTTATTTAATTGAGATTTAATTAAGAACTCATGCCATAGTGGAGGCAGAATCTTTTCTCTCTATTAACCTCGCTGTGCTTTTTTCTACTCACTTGGTTTTTTTGCGAATCTCCTCCACCAGATGTTTGATGTGATCTTCCATGAACTCAATCTTTTCCTGCTTGCGAGCCAGGGCCTTTTGAAGACGGACAATGCGGTCTACGAGCACGGCCTTGTCCACCTCTGGAAAGCTATCCTCCAATATCATGGAAGGAACTGACTGGCTCTCCGGTGATCTTTCCTCATTACCACTGCCTCCACCTTGGCGGGCATTTAAGGAACCTTGTTAAATGGAAGGGGAGACAAGCACAAGTTTACTAGATGCAGGTATTTACTGTATATTTTGGGTTTGGTAAGGAGTATCTACGTGTACAATTATAATCACTATAGTAAAAATGATCTTTAACACTGATTCTTTTTTTATTTATGTGAAAAGGATTTTTAATAGTGTTTAAGAGACCCTTATACCAAAGATAGAGATCAAAACACCCAACATATATTATGTGTTAAATACTAACCAAATCCCGGAGCAGTACCTGAGGAGCTAGATCGACTGCCCATACTGCTGACCTCACGGTCGCAACCTCCATTTTCTGTTAGCTCCAATCTTTTGCGAGCTTAAAAAAGAGAAAAAAAAAACATTATGAGAACTGGAAACCTTTATTTCAGTAGCTGCTTCGCATCAACAAATTTAGGTACTGCACGAATAAACAGTAAACTAATTATAAAACTGCCAGTCGATTCACTTCCTGCCTAGTAATTTACTAATTTGTGAAACTATTCTTACACAAGGCTGCAAAGCAAAAGATAGATAATACTGAATTGAAATGAGAATATGTTTTGCAGTGGAGCAAAAATTAATGGCATGTGAAATTTTTCTGACAGCGCAGCTCAAAAGAAAAACTCCAGAAGTGGAAAGTGAAAGTCAAAGCTAAGCATCGTTGCTCCACTTAACTCAGCAGGCACATCCAAGCACAACTGTCTCCTAGAATAAATCTGATAGCGGCCGACTTTGAAAGAAGACTGCATGCTCAGCTGACACTTTGTTCATAAAAAATGATTAAAAATGACAACTTAAATTCATGAGACAATACAGTCAATGAGTAATCTGTCTCAAAATAGTATTTGTAAGTATAGTAAATATTTGTGTCTGATCTCAAGCAATAATGCCACAGAGTTGGGGTTCTACCTGTTTCAGCCAAACAATTGTTTTTCCTGACCTTGTGTTAGCTGTTTAGTGAGATCCTTAATGTTTGCAGCTTGTTTTCTCTTCTGTGTCACCAGCTCGTCCCTCAGTTCATCCACTCTTGTTTGCAGCTGGGTCACCTCATTCTGCAGCACGGTCCGCTCCCCCTGCAGGGCCTGTACCTCCTGCTGCCTCAGCACTTCCTCCTGCTTCAGCTGTCGAGACTGCACAATAAAGAGTAAAGGTAAAAAACGATGCAGGCACTGGTAAGTGAGGTGGAAAATAAAATTATTATTATGTGACCTCTTTGTCCGCTTGCTTTAAAAGAAAATACTGCGGTTAGGGGTTTATTTATGCATTTATTCCAGTGATGGGTCACTTTGGCTGCCAATTCTGTTACTATGGAAATGCAAACCTTGTCATCCAGTAGCCTGTTGCTCTCCTCCATCTTAGCTTGGAGCTCAGTGTAGCTCCTGTTGAGCTGATCCAGCTGCGACTGCAGCGAATTGCTCTCCGACTGTAGCTGAGCGTTCTTGCTGCTCAGTTTCTCTGTGAAGCCCAGCAGCTCTGCCTCACGCTCCCTGCTTCCTTGGACATCGCGGTGCAGATCTGTCATCTGGTTGGTGAAGCCATCTACCTCCTCACGAAGAGATGCAATCTCCTCTTTGTCTCTGGATTACCGGAAAATATATTAATTAAATAGAAATACTGCTTTTGATCAAAAGTAAAAAAAGACAAAAGTTAATATACATATACAGAAGGAAAGTTAAAGATGAGGAAAAGGCCTCTACCTCTGCACAACAAATTACTGTATAGATATAGAGCCACAGCTTGTCAATGTAAAAATTTCTTCCCCACCGAGTCCACATAATATTCTTACCAAGATAATGCTGCATTCTCTCATGCTTGAACCATTTTCACAGCGTGTGTGTACCTTTCATGCTGCTCCTGGAGTGCAGTGACCTCATCCAGCTTTTCTTTCTGTCGACCCAGTTCAGCTTTCTGTCGGTTGATGATTTCCCTGTACTTGGACAGCTCGTCCTCCCAGCGTGGACGCTCGTCCTCCAAACACTTTAACTAAAGAACAACATCAACAAAAACTTCCCTATAAGACCATAAGACAAATGTGTGTTTTTTGTATACAAAAGCAGTCTCGTGTGACGAACCTTGGTTCGCAAAGTGGTGAGTTCATCTATGCCTTCCTTGTAACTCCTCTTCAGGTCTTCCAGCTCCTTGGCTTTGACTCTATGGACCTGTTAAATGCATTTGTGTTAAAGTAACCAATCAGTTATAAATATATAATACAAATATATCTGACCATATCAGCCATTTATGTTTTCTTCACAATATAAGGTAAAGTCGGGCATGGGTAAACTAAGGCCATAATCCAGCGCGCCAAAGTTGTTGAAATTAGTTTCTTTTGTTACAAGCTGACAAGTGTAATATACTGTGATTTTATTTTACTTACTGTGATTAAACTGTTTTAGCGTGTTTATGCACAACTTTATGTCAGTTATCTTAGTTCTCATCAACGCTTAATCTATCTTGTCCTAGTTGGACTTGCTGTCTAGTTTTAGGACCAATTGTGGCCCACAAACCCACATGTTTGACCACCTCTGGGTGAGGTCTGGGTAATGCTTTTTACATTCATTCTTCACTAGCTGTATGTAAACAGCTTTATTTTGTCTTAGTACAGTAGAAGTAACTTTAACTTCAATATTGTCAAGCATTTTTCTCAGTACACTGAAAGTAGCACTATAAAATCATAAACAGACTTTATTGGTCTACATAGGAAATATTTTTGTTAATAATAATTTAATTATGTTAGGGGGATTTTCATGTCCATGTTTACTAAATTTAACTTTGTTAATTTTACGTGAACCACAATCGAGGCTTATGGTTTGCTGGTTTAAAATATTTATAAATAAGAAAATATTGAACATTTGATAATTGCTCTCATATCAGTTTCCCTATGCACTAATTAAGGCCATTATGTTTGTGAGATTAAAAAAAAAGTAATTTATTCAACAAATCCATTAGTTGTCTTTGGTTTCCAGGACAACTTGACAGTTGACAAATTAAAAATAGGCCTAATTTACGATCTATTTAACCGTTGTTACAGTGTTGATTAAAAAGTCAAAACACTGTCAAACTCAGCTGGTTCACCTCTCTTGGGTACAACTTTTTACATCACTAAGGCAAAACCCACATACTGTAAACTACACTGTAGTTTACATAGTAAAATAAAGTTCTTCTGGTAGTTGAAAGACTTAACTCTAAAAAGGTTTCACCAAAACAACTCTTCCCATCTTTGTCCAGTGGTGAAGGGAGTGGTCTAGAGGAGTAGAACTACTAGAGTTCCCTCTGACATCAACCAGAAACTGATGGTTCTACTCCTCTAGACTTCTGAAGTTCCTCAGTTTAGGAATGAAACGTCTTTCAACTCCAAGAAGAAGTCCAGTTGCTTACAACTAAACCCTTTTTGGATATCATGACCTGGATGAAAGAGAGTCTTCACAGACAACAGCGTTAAACAAGTAAAATAAAAAAGCTAAAGACATGACTATGTTGTTTTTCCAAAATTCACATAATGAGGGAAACAAACCAGCATTTGGAATGTTAATGTAATTGTTGATGTATTTCTGGGCAGCTTTCCCAGCCCCATCAATTCAGTTCACATTGATTATTTCCAGGCCACTTATTTTGAAATGAGGTTCAGACAGGACATAGAGGAAAAACAGGCCAGCGTTGATGGACTGGGGCCACAATGGAGCCTGTTTTCATGAATATATTCCTGCAGAGTCTTTGTGCCGTTATCTTTTTCCTCGCAATTAAACCCATCTTACCGATAAAAAAAGGCTGCAGAATAGCTAAATCCAGGCCAACACAAATGCTGAATAATAGATATTAACAAAAGAATGTTGATTTCTTTGATCTGTAATACTGACAACCTTGTGTTTCTAAGGATTTCTCAGAGACAGACATTGTCATAGACATGACGCAACGAAACTATTGTTAGGTGCTCATGTTAGCAAGGTTACTGATATAAATGGAATGGGTTGCCTCGATCTTTTGTGGGTTTTGTGGGGTTGTGTTATTGAGTGTGCATAATGGCCATCACCTCTAATTGGTCTGTTTGTTCTTGCTTGTGTTTTTCTAGCTCTCCTTTGGTCTCCCTCAGCTTTGCATCGAGCTCATTAGACTTGAGTTCTTCTGATTCCTGCAAGACAAAACAAGGGACCGTTATGTATGTAGAAGATGTGGAGAGGGAAAGAAAAAAAAAAAAAAATAGAAGCAGCATTTTTCTAGAGAAATAAATTGTTCATCATTGTACTACTACATAAATACTCACCAAAAAGCTGCAGCCTAAATTTCCTTTTTCAACTAATAGATTTGCCAAACAAACAGATTAGTGATGTTGAAAGTGTGTTTTTTTTTTAATTGGGCTGATGTCTATAAGGAATGTGTTTGTATTACAGCCTGTTCAGTTGTGGTTATACTCTCTTTATGCAATCTGAACATACTACATGCCAGCCATACAATTTTCAAATCAATTTAATGAAAAAAAAAAAAAAAAGTTTCCCATTGATTATGTGTAATACAACACTGAACCAGAGGGGGACTGTGGAATAGGGTCTAGAGAACTATAGGATTTACCATAAAATGTGCAGAACAAATCCATAAAAAATTATTATAAATTCAACATCCACATCAAGGCAGTGGCCGCAAAATATTATTCCATGGGCCAAAAAGGGCCCACAGACCGTGAGTTTAAGAACCCCTGGTTTAGATCAAATAAGCCCTACATATCTTAACAGCTCGCTGTAGGATTACATGTATTTGTTGTGTGTTTTATCAGTTTGTGCTCCAGAATGTGTCTATTAACCACCAAACTACAAATAAGCAGCTCTTTGCTACCATCATAAGGTAAAAATGTAAACTGCTTCTCTAGTGAATCGCAATTACTTTTTTGTGGCTTTCTCACTCAACATTCCTCAACCCTTTTATATTTTAATTAATCACAGGACTATGATTATCTTAATCTTGATTTTAAATGCATAATAACTGAGGGACGCAACCTGACACTTGAACATGATTTTTATATGATGAGGCTATAAATACAGACCTGGTATGTTCTGATAATGTCCTGGCAGTTTTTTCGTATCTGTTCCGTCTCTTCCCTGGCCTGGGCTAATTTGGATGTGGTCTCTCTTAGTTTGTCTTTGCTTTCCTGCACAAAAATGAAAGCAAGAATTTATTTTTTACAAAAAGCAGATTTGCAGAAATTATGCCTGAAGAGAAAAATTGTGGCGTTAAGCTACGAATAATGAAATTCTACTGCTCTCCGCAACTGATTTTCCTAGGAAGCAGTTACCATTATACAATACAGTATAATGATATTGTTGATAAATTCTCCAGTGCAAGGTCATTACTGTTCTATTTTCACCTCATTTCATTTCTGCTAAATCAAAACACTCCATCACATCACATCATTATTTTTTAGAGGGACTAACAAATGAGTGAAAGTAAAGTCATTTGGATTCTGGCAACAGAAGACTCCAATATGATATTGGAAAATGAAGACAATCAACATAAACTGGTTACATTAAATATGACAAACAAACTTACATGGACTTTCATTTCCATACTGTCTCAACTTTATTTCATTAGCAACTATAAATTAATGAAATTAATGATACAGGTTTCAGGCTTCACTTTCTAATCAATACCAATCTAACTGCAAAACATTTTGAGATTGTTACCTTGTGTGCATCTGCTTCACTCCTGAGTTTATTCTGGGCCCATTTGACTTTTATGAGATGTGAGTTGATCTCCTCTTTTAACTTGTCTCCTTCTCGAGTCAACCTCACCACCTCACCTTCCTGTTGAAAGTAAGATTTCATATAATGTATTGTTCATCATCTTCATTTAAACAGGAATGTGTGCATTGTATTTGCAATATATTTACCCTTTAGAACTCAACGAAACTCTTTTATTATTTTAACTATGCTCTAAAACTCTGTGAACCAAAGCACCACAACATGGGAATGATTTCAATCAACTGTAAACCTTGGCTTCAAACAGCTGCTGCAGTCGGCCTTTTTCCTGGGACAGCTGGTTTCCTCTGAGCGCCTGTCGGTCTACCTCCTTCGTGGCCTCCCTCAGCCTCCTCTCCAAAGCCTCTTTTTCCCGTCTCAGGTCAAGGGCTTCTTTCTCTCCTCGTACATACTTCATCACCATGGTCTCCTTCTCTTGGCGGGCCTCATCACATTTCTTGTTTGCCTGTTAAGGACATTTGCTGTACATCATCATTTTGGAGAGTTAACTTACAGTGCAGCAGAACGCAGGCCAATAAGACCTTAAAAATAGATGGTTTATAACCTTTTCGATTTAAACTCTTGTCCCACAAATCAACACAAAGGTATAAGAGTATCATTGTCATTGGATAATTTTCCAAGCAGTAAATCTTAATGAATTTTATAACATTTAGCAAACACGTTTGTTACAGTAAGTCATCATAAACAAAGGTCAGAAAAAGATGAAATCAGTGAAGGAAAAATGTTAGTATCTTTGTTGGAATACAACATTGATGTAATGTGTACTTGGGAATGTAGCTACAAATATAAAGGATATGTTTAATTTCCATGTTTTTTAGATGTCTGGGCTGAGATGTCCAGACAGTTCACCTTGGTTGAGCTACATCTCTACAGCCTCACATGTCTGTGTTCATTCCTCATACCATTGAGAACCAACTTTTCCACTTTTTTAAGAAATGTTCCTGTGCACCCTCTGCCCAAGAGATCACAGTGTTTTTACAGGAAATAAAAATGTTATTTTATTGTTGCTTTTCTTAAGAAAGTACACTGACAAAACGTTGTTAAGAAGAAGAAATCTGTGCCTCAGATACAGCTTATCTAAAGTTTTACAAAAAAGGACATTCAATTACCTATAAATTGAATATTAAAAATCTTTGCAGTGAACAGATGATTAGGACCGGGTCAGAGTCCTGGTGCTATGGATGTCTGACAAATGGTGTAATCTAACGTGGAATGACTATGTGCGTGTGCACTACATCACATTGTTCAGTGAACAGTGAAATTAAAAATGGTCAAGTGTGGCAAAAGTGTCAAAAGAAAAAGTACAGCATATGATTTGAGCCAGGAGCAGCTGTTGGATGGAGAACATGATCTAGTCCTCTTTATGGGATCAAATCTGCAGAAACACTGGAATTTTTTGTACATTTTTTTTTACGTGACTCTGCATCATTATTTAAAATGGACTTTGCTACAATATTTTGCATAATGAAAAAAACAAACTGGATACTTTGCTTTACATGTACTTATGAAGTGCCTACACAGTATTCATTCATTATTAACGCTAAGTGTTGTGAATTGAGTGAGAAGGCACACTGATGCACTGAGGTTTTTAAAATAAATTGTGTTTTTTTTTATTGTCTGAAACAGTTTCTGCGGCTGTACTACCGCAAATGGTCTGAGTGCTCGGGAAAACACACACATAACATAAACAGTACAGTACAGTAAAGTATTACTGTGATTTAACCATATATCCTTCCTACAGATTAAGGTTGGGAAAACAAATCCTACGAGACAGTGTAGTTTCTAATTTACTGTTTGTTCTTATTCCTGTGTTTTTAGAACTTGGCAAGAAACAGCAGAATTAAAATACTGCAGCAAGACAGGTGAGACTAATGGAAGAAATGCTGTTCGTCCAGAATTTTACAAGTATGACACCAGTTTTACCTGTTCCAGCCTTTGTGACATCTCCCTCTGAATCTGCTGGAGGGCGGTCTTAGCAGCTTGGTCCTGGTGGACTTGTCTATCTCGTGAATCCTTCACTTCCTTTATCAGTTCCTCCACCCTGGTCTCCAACTACAGTAACAGAAATAAATCAGGTAAGATAGTGTGTTACAAGCCTTTCACACAGCATTAAAAAAAGACACAATACATCAAAACAATTTATAACAATAATCAAAAAAATTAAAATTGATTATATGTATTCAAGGATTTTATGTATAAGTTTTTGTGTGAACCATCCAGGGAGAAGATTGTCCGTGTACAATGATAGTTGTAATTAGTTCTAGTGTAGTGTGGAAAATAAATACAAATGAATAATGGCCTAATTTACTTTTTTAATGATGTTCAAGTGCTGCTTCTCTGTCTCTGTCCTCTTTTTCAGCTCCTCCCGCATTTTGTCTTTCTCCGAACAGATACCAAGGATCAGCTCCTGGTGTCTTTTGTTCTCCTCAAGTAGCCTAGAAAATAACAAAGTGCACCACAGATACATTAGAACGTCATACTAGAAGCAAGAGCAGACAAAGCATCTGAGAGTTAGGTCATGACGTTATATAGGTCAAGAGAGAAGACCCAAAAACATGAACTACTCCATATACATAAATATATATACACATACATACATAAGAATATGATTTTACCTCTCGATAGCTTTTTCCTGTTGTGTGTACTTGTACTGAACACACTTCTCAAAGACCATCATGCAACCCTCCTGGTCGCTGGGAAGTCCATTGACAGTCAGGCTCCCTTTCCTCTCACCATCACCTTTACCCTCAGGCAGCTGACAAGTCAGAAGCTCTGACTCAAGCTCATCCAGCAACGACTCCTGTGACAGTGAGTGCTGGATCTTGGAAATTAGATTGCGGGTACAGTCAGTGTCGTAGGGGCTGGATGTGGAGTCTTGGGGCAGCGTATTGTTGCTACATGTCTGCGGGCTGGAAGGGAGTGATGAACTGACTGTATCAGAGTTGGGAGATGAGGGCCCATTAGATATTCCAGATGTTGTGGTGGAGTCGATGGGAAGGCTTTTGGAAGTGGATGAAGGACTGTCACTTAGCTCATCCTCATTAATGGGCGCTGGATCTGCAGAACTATCCGAAACTGGTATCTGCTCATTGCTGTCAGGGACCGTGGACTGAATATTGTTCACTTCAAAAATTGCTGTTGTTTCTATAGTACCTTCAAGAACAGACGGAGAGTTCTCTACTACATCATCCGAAGAGATGGAGTTAGTCTGTACGTCCAAAGTTTCAATCTCATTAGATAACAAAGATGTCCCACTGTCTTTCAAAATAGTACTCTCCTGACATTTAAAATCAGAACAGACCTCTGTCCCCTCAACCTGTTCCTGTGTGGACAGCTGAGTCTCTGACCCTGTTTCCATGTTAGTCTCATCATCTGAAGTACTCTCAATCAATTTGCCTTCAGGCGCTACTCCAGTCTCAGAAAGAGAGCATGTTTCTTCCTCCTCAGCAAATTTGTGATTTACTTGATCTTCATTTCCTATGTTGACTACACTGCTGCTGGGCTGACTTAAAACAGAAGGGCCCTCAGGCAGAGATACCGCTTTTAATGCATCCATAACTTCTTCATCGAACTGGCAGGTTAACGGTCAGAACTTTGGGTTAAGCCTGAAAGAAAAAAAGCAGAATTATACCCATTAAGTTACCCATTAACAACCGTTGTCCTGTCCCAACCAAGGCAAAGTTACAACAGTTGGTTCCAATGTGCATATTATCTTTTCTTATACTTGTACTGCAAGTTTAGCAGATACATTTCTTCGAGGCATGCTCATATAACACATTAAAGGTGTGTCATGTGACGTAGAACCTCCTGGTGGGTGTGGTGCAGTATGTCATGCAACTATGACAGTTATAATAAATTATTAAAGCATAGCCTATGCACATTAAGCTCAGATGTGTTATTAACTAAAAAGCAATTAGAAAATTCTTAACAACAGAAATTAATGGAAAGAATTTTAATGCGTCACTGCCAAAGAACCTGACCTAAAACAATGGTTAAAGCTGTATATTACATAATAAGTAGAAGTTTACATTGTATCTACTACAACGATTTTTTCATGACAGATATGAACAAATTAATCCATGTTGGGCCTCCATCTCTCACACAAATTTACATCATATCACATGTCCACTTAACTAAGGAATATTTTTAATTACATCCCAATTAAGTGTTATATAAATAATAAAATTAACATTCCAATCATCATCATCAAGTGGTGTGTTTCTTTATTGTCTTGCATAATTCATTAAAGCTTGGTCTGTTACGTTGTATTTGAGGCCAGCCTTTATAAAAAGAGAATTACCTGGTAAACAAAGCATTAAAAAGAATTAATGTTTAACTCAAATGAACTAAATAGAGCTAACAGCAATAGTTTCCGCAATTTTGTACTATAGCTGCACATTTGTCTGTGCTATTGTCCTTGCTTATGTTACTGGCTCCAGAAAGACAATAGCAGGTGAGGCCCTTTCCTCCTGATTCTTGATCGAAAATCCCCTTCTTTCAAATGTGTCCCTTCCCAAGTAGCCACAGTTAGTGCTTTATGAGTACGACAATATTTAGGCAAGGTTTGTCTCACAAATTGAAGGCCACGTACAATATATTAGTTATTAACAGAGAGTTTACTGCACATTTCTTGTAAAAATGTGGCAGAAAGGCGATATTTTTGTTGCACATAGCGAAAAGTATACGGCAAGGCTGGAACGAATACAAATACTGATGCTCTCGCTACTGTGACAGGTGTCATGTCTCGACAATGTCACCTGAAAATAATAAGCCAACAAATAAAGGAAAGCTTGTCGATGATCAAACAGTAAAACTACATGTAAAACCTTTCGTCTTTTCGATTTATACTCGTTAATTAAGCGTTATTTCTTAGAGCTATTCCCGATGTTAGCGCAGTAGCTGTGTCGGCAGATATGGCTATGGATTGGACCACATTGACGAGATCGGCAGGCAGTACAGAAATCACCGAAACTAAAAAACGTTTAATATTTACCAAGGCTTAAAACATTACCAGGAAACCTGTAAGAAGCAAATTTTCCTAGTAGGAAGAACAGGTAGGCAAGCCACAGCTGGACAGCCTTCAGTTAGCATGGCTAATTCACTGCTAACGCTAAGCTTTTACACAAAATAGAGACAATAAAGCAATATAACTAATGACAGATAAAGCAACGTATTGTTTGTATTTTTAACCTACCGAGTACGAAAACGCCATGATGTATTTATAAAGAGCCCAACTACGGGTTCGCCATCAACTCAGCTGATAGATCCCAACAAGTCACTTTCATATGACACATCAACAAATATGGCCACTAGGCGAGAAACAGTGAGGTGAGTGGGCCAATGAAAGAGCGGGGTAAGTGACGTCAGGGTGACGTCAGCCCACACGCAGCCCAACGTTTGGTATAAAATGTAATAGTAAATTATTAATTTGAAAAATGAATACATATACTATAATATATTATATATTATATAAGATATATAATATAGATAAATATATATTATTACAATGTTTTAAAAATATTTTAATATTTTTTTCTTCCTTTTCGGCCTGTCTTTTATTTAGGGGTTTACACAGTGAATGAACGTTTTCTATCTATCTATCTATCTATCTATCTATCTATCTATCTATCTATCTATCTATCCTTATGTATGTATGCATATCTGTTTTGTAAATATATTTAATTTGTGTAGATTGAACTAGAGTATGTGCTCTTTTTAAGGGGCGAGACTAACGTGGAAAAAATTAACTGTCAACTCGTTTAAATCTAAACTGCTGATTAAATCATTAATCATTAAATCATTGGAATGCCTCTGTTTAGATACGCCATCACATATTAAGGAAGCAATTTAATACAATACAATACAATATAACGATAATGAAACGGATTACAGACATGCTGAGGGGGGCCAATCTAGTGAAACCATCAATTTTAGGATTGGGCACTTAAAGTAACTGCCCTGAGATTTTACAGCCTTGTCCCTTTTAACTGACAGAAATTACAATGCAAACTGGTAACCTCCATTGCACTGTCTGTCCGTCCAGGGAGTGGATCCATCTCCTTTGTTTCTCCTTAAGGTTTCTGCCGTTTTTCCCTGTTAAAAGGGTTTTCCCCTCGGTAGTAGTATAAATACATTTGTGAGTTAGTAAAAAAAAGGTGGCGCAAGACTACTGCTGCCTTGAATAAATAATGGTAAAGGCATTTCCCCTATTCCCAAATTTAATAATTGCTCTGTACAGTGACAGAATGAGCATCGACCATTGCGCATGCGCAGTGTATAATACAGAATTGCTCACACGTGCGACGAACAGGTAAAGTTTGCTGGACGCGACAAAATAACAAAAAATATTTGCTGTAGTCTATAATAAGTTCACTTGTATTTTTTCCATTATTCCAGAGGGTGAGTGAAACACTGGTTGGTTATGAACAACTTTCTAACAATAGCTACAATGTTGCTTATACTTGCTAATAACGTAGTATTTAAATTACGACAAAAAGCGTATTTTGGCCTATCCAGAATAACGGTAAAGTGTTTTTTCCTCTTTTTTGTTTTATTATTGATTAGTGTTTCTTAGCTTACGTATCAAAAGGTTGACTTCAGTCATGAATCGCCCCTTTTCCCGAAACATGGTCGAACCAAACATGCCCTTGAGGAAGCCATCATCAGGGCCCACGTCTACTCGTGCTTCGCCGACTCATCCGAAGCGCAGTTCGATCGGTGTCACAGAAGGTGGAGTAATAATACTGTTCTGGGAAGATGGAAAAAGCACAGTTGCAAACTAATAATCACGAGTAAATGTGCATTATGTTATATTTCATACTGCACTATGTGAGTTTAAGTACTATATATGGACCTTGTGCTGTCTAATAGAAAGGTGGGAATTGAAGTGTGTCTTTGAGATATTACTCTTTTTTTTTATTTGCTTCATAGCCATAATATCGCAGTAGTGCATATGTTTACTATATCTATATAATAAATAATCAGTTGTAGATTGTTCTACATCACATTACAATCATTAAAGAGATAAATTCAATTTGATTGATTGATTGATAAGATATACAGCTGGTTTACCAGTTAGTTAACTTGAGTTCTACAGTACATACATTGTAAAGACTTTAAAATGAAGGTAATTCAGTTGATTGAAAATTACTTTACTGTCTATTGTCAAATTCTTACTTCACTCATTCAAACATTTTTAGGTTCCCTCAATCCCCTAGTTCTTGGAAATCAATCTGAAGTGAGTGCAAGAAATCCTTTCAATTACTTATTGGTAACCAGATGTTTTTCTGAGCCATTACTTCTTTCTTTTCAGCTGTTGGGATCTGTTCCACCAGCTCTTACTTTACACATCTGCAACTACTGTGGTGAACAAGGTAAACCAAATGGCTGCAGAGCTCTTTTTATTTATTTATTACAATGTAACTAAGGACTTACTTTGTGTTATTTAACAACAGGACATTTCCAGTGCAAGTGCTGCCAGTCAGCATCTTACTGCTCTGTTGTTTGCCAGATGGAAGACTGGAAGTTGCACCAACACTCTTGCAGACTAGTTGACCCAGAACCTGTTAAGTTAGTAAATTTTGGATTCTGTCTGTTGAACTTTTATTGTCACCTTGTTCTTAGAAATGTGTAAGAAGTATTTTTTTTCTACTTTGTCCAGAGACCCAGTGAGACCCCATGATGTCACAGACAAGTTTGTGACTAGCGACCCCACACATCAAATACATGTAATTTTGAAACATTTTGTAAATGTTCAGCTATAGGTAAAAAGATAATTCATAAATTATTTCTTTCTCAAAAGCTAACTGATAAACCCAACCACCAGAGGATGTACATGAAAGACCTTGTTATAAGTGAAGATATGCCAGCAAAAGAATTTGAGGTACTTTTACTCATATATATTAATAGGACATACTTTATACAGTGATTAAAAAAAGGTTTTTGGACACATCATAGAGCCTAATAGTAGAATTAATTAATCAAATTGATGATGTGATGGTTTCTTTTTTATGATAAAATTTAGGTTATTTTGACTTAAATAATAACAGCAATGTTGAGAGCTGACAAATTGACACTTAGATTTAAATGTAGAACAAAATAGTTTATTTATACATATATATTTGTGAAAATTTTTAGTTCTCTTTCTTGTTCCTTCAAGGCATCGATTTTAGAGTTCTACAGTCCTGGCAGGTTTTACGTCCAAAGCCAGGCTAGCAAGCTGCAAGAAACGCTCCTTTTAATTAGCAGAAGTCTCCAGAAAGCTTATGAATGCCCCTCAGTGACATCGTACCTGCCTTGTGTTGGGGAAATTTGTGGCGTTCAGTTCTCCTATGACATGGTAAGCTGAGGCCTTTACAGTACATTCTATGCAGTATTGAAGGGTGTTACACATGTATTTATTCCTATGTGTAGCATTGGTACAGAGGCCTGGTCCAGACCTTAACTGCTGATCAGAAAATGGCCAAGATCCTTTACATTGACTTTGGAAATGAGGAGAATGTACCTGTGGACAGAATCAAACCTCTTGCTACAATTATTCAGCCATTTTCACCATGTGTGAGTTAATATTCACTTACTATTTGTACAGATGTCCTTACATACATTCCAATTATATTTCCTGAACCATTCAAACATCATAATGCTAAAATTCACTGTTCACTCTCATTTTGAAGTATTTACATAGAGCTTCACAGTTCATAATACCAGTGTCATACCAGTGTTTACTGTGTCCAGGCAATTGAGTGCTGTATCTTAGGTGTCCTGCCATCAGCTGACACCTGGTCAAAGGAGTGCTGTTTGGCAGTGAGACAACTATTAACTGGCAAGACGGTTGTTATTCAGCCATTCGACATTCCACAAATTGATCGCATTCGTGCCGTTGACGTCGTCCTTCCAGAAGGTAGTTTATTGAAAGGTGAAGAAAGCACAACAGCTCATGACAAATTGATTTTGTTTATTGATTTGATTTATAAAATCTCAAGGTAAGCGACTGAGCAGGATTCTACTCCAACATGGTTTTGCCAAGGAAGGACCTTCAATATTAAATACAAAACCATCTCTGCATGACATAAGTAAGCTATACTCACCATATGTCCAACAATCACTTAAGTGGTTGTACACTAAAACCATATACTGATTTTTTTTTTTTTTTTTTTTTTTTTTTTGAATAGACAACATTTTTTTTTTTTTTCTGAATAGACAACATGGGGACCAAACACTTAAATAAATAAAATAATAACCCCATTTTCTGTAATTGGTTGTAAATTAAGTCATAAATGGTGATTATTACTTAGTTATTTAAGTCTTAAGTTGCTTTAATAGCGGGGAACACACAACATAATAATTAATAACATCTACAACTGCTCAATCTTTACACCATCTGCTTCTGTTCTTTAGACACCAGAACTAGCTTGTCCTTGGAAAATGTCAAGCTTTGCTCTGACGACGATGACGACAACTCATGGGCTCAGCCTCCCAAACCTCTGCAACAGGCTGTTGGTGATTCCTTTTCTGCCGTTATCACTCATCTCCAGTCACCTGATGAGATCATTGTGCAGAAGGTGGAACAAGCCGGTAAACAAAACATATTAATTTACCCATGCGGAGCTTGGACCAGTGACTGGACCAGTGATTTTCAACCTTTTTTGAGCTACGGCATATTTTTTACGTTTACAAAATCCTGAGCCTCACCAACAACCAAAATTACATATTAACACACTATTTATAATACATATAGTTAATAATATAATTTGAAAATGTATTTATACTCAGTGTGGAATCTGGTCCTGTTTCTATGATCATAAACTGTATATCCTGGCAGGAATGGTAGAAAGACGAACACGAAGCTCTATCTCAACAACAGCTCTCAGTCTCTCTCTGTTTTTAGTTTTTTTGCAGTCAAGCTTGAGAAGCTCAGCTCTCATCGATATGTGGTTAAAAGTTATTACCAACACTCCAATATAAACAGTTTGATTAAGCAATTGTAAATATATTACCAACTCCTCACACATACATTGCTTTCTTCAAATGTGTTAATTTGTCTTATATGTCTTGGAGGCTTTTTGATTATTTACTGCAGCAGACTTCCTGAGGAGAACACAGGAGCTAAATTAGATAAATCAGTGCCTTTGTTGCCACCCGTTGGAATAGAAGAGTATTACATATCTGCCACACTTACGGTGTAAACACCCAACGATGGTTAATTAGGTGATATTAGATAATTTCCCGCACACCACTCGTTGAAAATCACTGGACTGGACCAGCAAATCAAGATATGTAATGTGAAACTCGTGGGTTTACAGAAGTCATTCAGAAACTGCAGTTAAACCTGAGAGATCACTGCTGGCAACTTCCACTTGGCCTTCACTTCAGACCTGTGCCTGGCACTGTTTGCTGTGCACAGTTCTCAGGTAAATACCATATGCTTACATAATGTAAAATTGGTTACAAATAATACAAAACTATTACACACAAGCTCAGGGTTCCATGGAAGATGTTTT
Source organism: Paraplagusia blochii (assembly GCA_016785265.1). Lineage (NCBI taxonomy): Eukaryota > Metazoa > Chordata > Actinopteri > Pleuronectiformes > Cynoglossidae > Paraplagusia > Paraplagusia blochii. The sequence goes on from JAFBJS010005588.1 coordinate 481,547, forward strand.
GGTTAGAAAACAACTCAAACAACACTTTAATATGCATTTCTTCCAGAGGACAATCAGTGGTACAGAGCAATAGTTCTGGATTATCCATCAGAAAAAGACGTCCATGTGAATTACCTTGATTTTGGAAACTTTGAGACAACAAAATTGGAACACCTGCGGCCTATTGATGCCTCACTACTGGCTGTGCCTCTCCAGGCCATTACTTGTGGTCTTGCTGGTATTTATTTATTTTAGGTTCTTTAATTACACAATATAATCTGTTTCTAGATAAAGTCAGATGTCTTCTTTTACCTACCAGGGGTCAGGCCAATAGGTGACGGATGGTCACAAAGGTGTCTCGTAGACCTACGGCAGCGAGTATCAAACAGACTTCTGCGCATAAAGATTCAGGAAGTTCAAGAGGACAAGGTCTTGGTGGACATGATCGATGAGACCAGTGACCCTCAGGCCAACATAGTTGAGCTGCTCATTGCTGGCGGTCATGCTATGCAAATGTCTTTGACCGTCAGTGTTGATCAAGAGGAACTTTTAAAGCCTCACGGTAAAAATATGTAACTTAATGTTCTCTTAAAAGTACGATATCTAATCAAGATAAGTTTTTTTTTTTTTTTAATGGTTTGAAATGTGCTTCTCAGTGTCTACTGCTACCCATAAGCCCTTGTGGTCTTTTGCTGAAGCGCCCTGTAATGGCCAGACAGTGTCACTGTTGACCAGTTTTGTGGTAAACCCAGGGGAATTTTACTGCAGGATTGACAATCCTAAAGGTAAAATGTCTTTTTGGGGACGTGATAATGAATAAGAAGTATTGGAATAATAACAGCTAAGTTTCAGTTACTATTAATGTTTGATGTACACCATATATCGTGAATATTTATTTGATATTTCTCTCTTTGTCTCTGTGTTTCTCAGACCATCAGATGCTGAGAGATGTTGAGGCTCAGGTAAAAGTACATTGTGAGACAGATAAAACTCTGTTTCTGCCCAAAGTTGGTGAGCCGTGTTGTGCCATGTACCCTGGTGAGGTTATTGAGGTTTTTTGTGATACATTTTGTAAATCTGCTGTTGTGTTTATTTGCTGGATGAATGGTTCTAACACTAGAATGACCTGAAAATACTCAGAACTCAAAAATCGCTCATGATACATTCACTGTTGCGGAATAAATAATTACAGTTTTTAGGTCCTCTGTCTGCTGCTGCAGTCATGGAGACGTTGAAGATGAACTAGTGAATAAAAAAAATATGGCTGATATAATTTCCTAATGGTCAAAATGACTCTTTGGTCGTTCTAGTGTTAAATGTAACAATTTCAGAAATCATGCATCTGTATGTCCTCAACAGTTTTTTTTCTATTTGCTTTTTCCTCCACCACTCCTTATGTCTAGTTAATAAGTCCTGGTATCGGGGAATCGTAAAGAGACTAGAAGGCAACATGGTATCTGTAAATTTGGTGGACTATGGTTACACCATCCAAGTTGATGGACAAAATTTGAGATGCATCAAGCCCCAACACCTAAAACTACCTTTCCAAAGCCTCCGCTGCTGGCTCTCAGGTTAAGTTTGTCTGTGTGTGTGTTTAAGATCTTGTGGCAGTGGATACGTTTGTTCTTACACTCACAGAGTTTGTTTTTCTGTGGATTCAGGCGTGGAACCATTGGGTTCAGAATGGACCAGTGAAGCCCTGCTGTGGTTTCTGAATCTGGTGGATGGTAAGCCAATCTCTGCGCGATTTCTTCACGTCACTGAACAAGGCCACTGTGTGGAGCTGGAGTGCCAGGGGCGCAACATCGCAGCTGCCCTGATTTCTGAGCTGCTAGCCAAAGTTTGTGGTGCGATCCCAACGGTCACGTGCACAAATGCTGGATCTACTCAGGACAAGGCCAGTACAAAGGAAAGTGAATGTAGCCAAATGCAGTCGGTGGATTCCAACCAGACAAGCACCAAAGAGCTGCAAAAAGGTGCAGAGGCACCTGTGCCTCTAGAAGGTCAGTAATAGTGTAAACACACAACATTTTTTCCATTTAATACAAAACAATTTGCATTGTTCTAATTAAGGTCGACCATAAAATTGGGTATGCACTCTTTTTTTTTTTTTTCCAGACCCATCTTTTATAGAAGATTGGAAGACCTTGGAGCTTCCTTTTAAAGGGCGATTTAAGCCCAACTTTGCCGCTGTTATCAGTCCTTCCCTCTTTTACCTGCTTGGTCCTGGTCACGGTCAGTGCACTTTGCTTTTATGCTCTCAGACATAAGTGTTTAAAATCATTTTCTTTTCAGCCGTTTTTTTTTTTCATGTCCTTTTAGCAGACGAGCAGAAGCTCCAGCTGTTAATGGAGAAGATTGCAGTCCATTGCAGCAGCGAGCAGGTTTTTAAGTATTCAGCCACTGCAATCCAAGCTTCTCCTGGGGCTGCGTGTTGTGCTCAGTTCTCTTGTGAGTAAACATTTCATTGCAGTAAATTAAATAGTTAATTAAATAAATCAATTTGAATTATTGCCGTATTTTCATGCACCCTACTGTAAAGCGCAGTCTCTGTTATGTGTGCCATTGCTATATTTAACACACACATAAGGCTCACCTGGTTATAGGTCGCAGGTTTTATTTACAATACTTCAACGTTCTCATGCTGTTCATTACTACGCCGCCTTTCAATAACACACACAGGGCGCACTGGGCCTTAGGGCGCGCCACACATTTTGAAAAAAATCTTAGACTTTTATGTGCGCCTTATAGTCATGAAAATCCGGTAAAAAACTTCACCTTTTCCTCTGAACACCTTCTGTTCCAGGTGATTGTATGTTTTAATTTCATTCATAAATTAGAGATTGAGTGTAGGAAGTCACGTGTGAAGTCTAGTTACACCCAATAGCTGACAGCAATCCGTAAAAAAAATACGCTCACACTCTCAATAGTTTAACAGAATAAACAGATTACACATAATCTTTCAAAAATGAATTCCTCATAAATACAGGTGTCATAACAAAATCTGCCTTATAGCGCCAACACTTCCAGGGATCTTCAGCCTCTGTTGTTACTCCTTCAGAGGTGAGCTGGTAATTGGCTGTCTGGAAGTACGCATAATTACACAGCATGAGCTCAGCAAGTGAAGGAGTGTACGGCGTGACAGAATATTTTTGTTTGGAGTACATCCCTTGACACAAAGAGGCTGTTCCTTACATGTAGTAATTTAGGTAAATAATGCTGCCCAAAGATTTGCATCATGTTGTGATTATAATAACTTATTTATAAGAGATTAACATTTTTTTTTCTCACCGCAAGTGGCTCAAAAGTGCATGCATTGTATCAGATAATGATCCGCCGCTAGCATTGTGCAGAACCTGTTATGTTGAATGTTGAATCAACTGCAGAGCCTTGATTGGATTGAGATTTAGTTCATAGCCATGGCACTCATAATTATTATAATTATACTTTTTTTAGGTGTAAATTTGTCAGTTTGCCTTGGTTTATCAACTTCTGGTTTCAGTTGTGGGACATTGGAGAACTTGGATCCTCAATGCTTCAAGTTTGACATGCCAGGTTGCCACTGAGTTGCACTTAGGTGGTCATTACTGTCATGACCTGAGACCTGTTAACTAATAATAGGATGAATAACGTTTTAGTTTTGGCAAAGATTTATTTTTTGCAGCATCACTACTAATGTTACAGTAATTTATTTATGATTAAAACTTTGGAACTTTTTTTTTTTTCAGGTGACAATAAATGGTATCGTGCTGTGATTCTGGAAGCTGGAGAGAATGAGATGAGTGTTGTCTATGCAGATTTTGGCAACACTGAGAAGGTCCACTACTCCAGAATCTTGCCCATTCCTCCACACTTACTGCAGCTTCCCTTTGTAATTAGTCGTTGTTCTCTTGCTGGTAAGTAGAAAAGCTGTCTTTTACCCAATATTTGAACTTTTTATTGTTCTAGACAGCCCTAAGCCCACAGCTTGTCTTTCTCTAGGTATAGAGTCACTTCCTGTGGACTGGCCAGAAGAGGTGAAGCTCATGTTTCAATCCACACTGGCCAACTGCGTCCATGGTACCTTCAAATTTTTTGACGGGCTCTCCAATGTGGTGTCGCTCACTCTGTCCACTGAATGTGGTGGAGGGGACGTCTCAGCCCTCATTGTTAATGCAATGCAGAACCTTTACAAATGCAATGCTGAGGTTTCTGAGCAGAGTGAGAGCAACTCACCTGTGGCCCGCAGCTTAGGTGAGCCTGAGTTCCCACAGACCCCAACTGCAGCTAAAACTGAAACAAATGAACACACTTCTGCGGAGATTGCTTTGCCAGGTACACTGAAATTTGATTTCTTTTTTTTTGATGTAGCACTAATTAATTACACACTTATTAATTCCATTATTAAATGCTGTACCGATGCAGTAATTTAATTGTAACCATTATTTAATAAATATTTCATCACTTGTCTGTTGTTTTGGCAGAAGGTTCTCCGCAGCAGATAAAGCAAAAAGAGCCAAAAGTGAGGGTTAATGAAGGTAATCCCTGTCATTGCTGCTGTGCAGACTTGGAGACAAAGGTGAGCTGTCAATCATAACACCAACATAAATGTTTACAATACTGTAAAAACATATTCTTGCCTTCACTTTAACGCATCCCAGCCATTTGATTAGTTGAATTTGACAGGTAACAGGTAATTTATATATATTTTTAATTATAAATGTGACAAACAAGTAAGAAAATGCCTCCATATCATGACAAATGATTTCTTTTCTACAGCTCTAAAATGATAGTTCTCATGCATTAGTTTTGATGTTGTTTAAATAGTGTTTTTTTTTTTTCTACAGATTGATCACATCGAGAAGGAGTTGATGAATCTCTCTCTGTGGCTGATGGCTCGGCTGAACACTGGTTCTGTATAGACCAATGAATCATTGTTTTTATTATGTTGTGTGGTTGGTTAAAAAAAACTAAGTTCCTTGTTCCTAAGGACTGTTCTGTAATAGCACATATAACTTTTTTTGTTTTTATTTTATATGAGTTCTCAATGTCTTGATCTTTTATTTGTCATACGTGGCCTGTATATGTTACTGTTCTGAGCCTATAATTCTTAAAAAAAAATATGTTCCTCGTTCCTAAGGACTGTTCTGCAATAATACATATAATCCAAACTTTTTTTTTATTATTGTTATTTTAGTTCATGTGAGTTCTTCATATTATGATCTTTTAATTGTTATACCTGGCCTGTATATGTTACTGTTCTGAGCCTATAATTGTTTAATAAGTTTTGTTTTGAAAACATTTAGTGGATTATTTTGACTTCTGTTGTAACCGTTTAAAAAGTTTGATGCAGACGCATCAGTTGTCTTCTTGTTCCAATAAGAAAGACCCTGGACATAAACACTTCAAAACATATTATTTCATAATATTTCCAAAGTAGGTTAGTCACATCGGTATTGTAATTTATCAAGGCATATATCATTATTGCTATAGATGGAGGAAATAATTTTTGTGGGATGTTGAGAAAGGTAACTAACACCAGGTTAAAATGTAATTCTAAATTCCTGCAGAAAATATTATTCATTCATTTTCACCACTTCCTGACTGCTCCTCCCCCTCATCTCCATACCTGGCGTTTGCACCATCTGAATGCCTGCTGCAACAGGATAACCAGAGGTGGGTGTGGTTAGTAGGAGTTGCTGCTCTCCTGTGTGGAGGAGAACGCACTGGTGAGGAAACAAACTGATGACGGTGACTGAGGAGCAGAGAGGAACAGAACATGAGAGCTGCTTGGGCCACTGTCTGGTAGGATGATGATGCTTTTGTTTGCTATTGCTTACTTGCAACACATCCATAGGGAATAGTTTCAAAATATTCACACCAGTGATTCACCAACTAATATTTTTATGATTTATTTCCCAAAGCTGCTTTATTGTGTTGAGCAAAAACTTCATTCAAAATTGACATCTTGTTCTTCCAGTAAATTAACGATAAATCTTCCTAAGCTGATAAATGTTGAAGTGGGGTGCCTTTCATTGTGTTGAGCTTCAAGAGTAAACCATGCCCACTGTTGCATGACAGGGTCTTAAACCTTAACCCCTCTTAAAGTTGTTTGACTGTTTTAAGTGCCCAGATGACCTGAGAGCTCCAGTGATTGTGGAGCCTTTAACAATGAATGCATGTATTGGAAGTTTTAAGTGTTTCACACAGAGTCTCATATCAGGTGGACTTGAATTGCACCTTAAACCATGGGTTAAAAGATGTCCTGTATATACTTAAAACAAGTTTTTCTGGCATAAATGTCTGTATGTAACTATACATTTATTCAAATGGTTAGACTAGTTTGCTAAATGCAGTTGAAGTTCTCCTCAGTGGCTCTGATGTTCACATCACTTACTAGAATAGAATTTTTCCCGACGTGTAGGTACCTGTTTGTTCTTACTGGAACATTTTCCAAACTTTTAAATCTAATTTAATATTCCACACCTGCCGGTGTCTTGTGTGGTAAAGTATTATTTTCACCTTTTACATCCCATCTGTCTTAGTTCTGGCTTATGTGTATGGTGAGTCATTTTGCAGACATTTTAACTGTTAGGATGTTAGCCAAGGCAGCACACCTCCAAGTACAGGTTAGCAAACAAAAGTCTTTGCAATGGGTTGGTCCCCGAAGCTCGCACCCTTTCCTAATGACAGAGTATGGAGCAGAGGCACTCTCCAGCCAGACCTCCAATTCAGAACAGACGGTACCTTCATGGTGGAGGTCCTGTTTCATTCCTTGTAAAAATGCTTTTAGTTTAAGGAATGTGTGAATATTAATTATAGGGAGAACAAATTCTTTCCTATCTAATTTGGGATAAACTTAACAGACTGACATTATTGTTCTGTTCAGTCAGACTAAAAAAAGCATCAAAAGAAAGACATTCTCAAATTTAGCTGTACCTAAAGCTAAGGTACATTAACTCAAAAGTATATAAGTAAAAATTAGTTTGATCCAATGGTATATCACAATGTTCCGTTTCAGTTGAGATTCTTGAGTTTGTTTTCCGCCTGCACTGAAATTTGTGACACAAAACAGCTGGAACTCAGTGAGCAGAAGTTGAGCCAGGAAATAATTTGACCCCTGTTATAAATTTGAGCTGCTCGTACCATGTCAGGTGTCAAAAATGTCTTGGCGCTGTGTGATTCATTGGTCTTGAAAAATTTGGTCATTAAAATTAAAATAATTTTGCAGTATTTATCTCGTTAACTGAGTAGACCCTGGAAGTATGAGGTAAAATATGCCACCAGTAGGGGGCGATTACCTTGTTTTGGATAGCAGATTGAATTAGAATATTCAGTCTGGCTAATTCCAATTTAATTAATGTTTAACCCCCTTCAGCTGAAAAGGAAGAGTTTTTTTTTATGGGTAACTATAGTACACAGAATAGCAGATGATGCTAGCAGCAATGGAGGAAATTTGTTTTGCAGACTGCATTTAATTCTTCGTGTATGTCTTAACATAGTAATGCAGCTATATTGGTTCAATCATTCTTTCAGCCGCCAGCCATATTCTTAGTTCCTTGTAGATGAGGGCTTTGTTTACAGGGAGACGGAAAGATGAAGGCAGGAATGATGTAGAAAAAATGTCTGTCAAGAGGCTGCGGAACATGGTGAGGTGCACGTCAGAGTGGGTGTATTGCACACGTGCATAACATTACACTGTTTATCCGCTGTACAGTAGGCCTCCTTCCTGTTTGCGTGTCCATTTGTGTATACCTCAACTCGTGTGGGTCGAACAAACATCGAGAGACCATCAAAGTAATAAAATCTGCAGACATAGAATTGAGTGCACACACGGCATTAATAATCCCAGGTGATGTTTATCAGCCCACCTGCATACCTGCTCTGGAGATCTCTATCACACAGGAACACACAGGACTTCTCTAAAGGGGGAACTCTATTCTGCACACAATCCTATCCCTGTCCTAGAAGTACACACGGGCTGACCTGTGGGCAGGGATCCTCCAGCAGCTCTGTCCTACACAAACGTACCAGGTCACCTATGCACACATTGCTTTGGACACATATGTATAATATAATTTGTATAATATGTCGTTTGGATATTGCAAATAGAAAAATTCTGGGAAATGAATGGTATGTCAGATATTTCTCCTCAAGGCAACAGGAAATCATTTACACTGACTTGCACTTGTTCACTGCTTAATAGACAGAATTTTGTCAGAAAAGTCTAAGACATTTAATGTAAAAGTGTGAAGGGAGTGGTCTAGAGTAGTAGAACTACTAGAGTTCCCTCCAACAACAACCAGAAACTGATGAAGTTCCTCAGTTGAGGAATGAAACGTCTTTCAACTCCAAGAAGAAGTCCAGTTGCTGACAAATAAACCCATTTTTTGGATATCATGACCTGGATGAATGTGAATCTTCACAGACATAGAGTAGTGACTGAACCTGGCTTTAATTCAGGATAAAATAATTTCTTCTTTTTTGCTTCAGCCATGGTTATGTAACTGTATATCTGCTAAAAACAGTACTGTGTTTGAAGAGTAAGGGTAAAATCCAGGTAGTATCAATACTACATTGTTTATAAACAACAAAAGCTTCATCATTGTTTTCTAATATTTCTATTTTTTTTTCATTCCAGGCGTTCCAGAATGTGCCCTGACATCCAACTGTCCCTCTTCTTCCCACTGCTTGTTGGTCTTCTTCAAGGTCAGTGCTGTTGCTTACTCTCTGCATTGTGTTGCTGTTACCTGTCCCCCCATTTGGGCCTCGGTGGTATTTGAGATGCTTTACTGTGACTAACCTTTGCATACTCCAGGTCATTTTGGATAATTTAACTGCATCAACTTCGTCTCCTTCCGGCCGGTGCTCAAGTATTTCCGTTGAACCCTCTTAAAAACCCTGTCCTGCCTCTTGTGCCTAAAATGCTGGTCATTTACAAGCTGACCAGATTTGACAATGCCTTTAAAGCAAGTTGTGGGTCGTACTCTCACACCCAAGGGTATTGGTATTCGCCTCCAGGGTAGAGGCAGCAGTCGGGCGGGAATATGATCTTTAAGTTGTTTTCAAAAATGACGGCTTTAGCACCATCTGCAGTATTTATTACTGGCCATGTTAAGACTTTGAACCTCAACAAACCAGACTTTTTACTCTGATGCTGACACACACAAGTCTGGCATGTTTTAGTGCAGGTTGCAGTGCCTCTTGGTTGGTGTAAACTTTATCTTCACGCATGTCAGCAGCCATGTCACTGTAGGCAGTTGGACTTAACAAGCATTGTTTAAATTATGTTTGCTGTGGTCACTGTCAATGAGAAGAAAGAGAAAAATATAGTCTTGCGTTAAATTTTGTTTGAAAACAGGTTCTTTTTTTTGCTTATGTTCCCCATAAATCTCATTGTTGGGTTCTTTCATGTCATGGTGCAGGAACATTTTTTTTTGTTCATGGCTGTAGACATTATACACAGCACAATGCATATTTCCCGAAACTCAAAATAACAACTTCAGAGCTGTTGAGTTTAGAGGAAATTAGAGACTGCGGCCTCCACATAGAAGGTCTATTTACAAGATAAGTCACAGAACATGTCTCATAGGAGAAATAAACATCAGGTAGGTTCTGTCAGTCTTTAATTAAGTCTTACTTTGGCCATTTGCAATGCTTGTGTTTCGAACATTTAAACAGATTTCTTTACAAATTATGGGATTTTTCTTTCCCCATTTTCAACACTTTCAGACAGATGTTGATGATATGAGCCATAACTGCAAAAAAACAGCATTGGACAAAAGCCCTCAGTGATAAATGATGTCATTAATGTCATGTAAAATGAGACATTTTTTTTGTTAACGTTCAAACATAAGCAGGGACTGGAATTTTTCTTTTACTATCAATTTTTTACTTTTTGAAAATATCCATTTACTGATCTGCATTTCACTCTGTTTCAAACAGATATTGAAACACAATACAAACTAGAAGAGAACCTAGAAAGGTGGAGGTTTGCGCTAGAGAGAAGAGGATTAAAGGCCACTCGTTGCGAAACAGAGTACGCGTTGGAATTAAAGGGAGAACGTGGGAATGGTGAGGTTACGAGCACAGGTGGAGAAGGTGGAGGAGTTTAGATACTAAGGATCAACTGTTCAGAGCAGTGGAGGCTGTGGAGGAGAGGAGAAGAATAGAGTACAGTCAGGATGGAACAACTGGACAAAAGAGTCAGGAGTGATCTGTGATAGAAGAGAGTCAGCTAAGGTGAAGGGAAAGGTTTACAGGACAGTTGTGAGACCAGCCATGATGTAAAGATTAGAGACACTAGGAATAGGTAGAAGACAAGAGACAGAGCTGGAGGTGGAGGAGTTAAAGATGCAGAGGTTCTCTTTAGGAGAGACAAGGATGGACAGGATCAGGAATGAGGTCAACACAGACAAAAAGGGTTGGTGAAAAATCTAGAGAAGCCAGATTGAGACGATTTGGACTGTCCAGAGGAGGGACAGTGGACATTGGTAATTCAATGATCCTAGAGATGGAGCTACCAGGTAGGAGACGCAGAGAAAAATAATGGATGCAGACACAACAGTGGAAGATTAACGTTGATTTGCTGTGGCAACCTTCAAGTTAAGGAAAAGAAGATTGAAACACAATACAGTCTTTGTTTTTCTATCTTATGTGCAGTACAAACTGTTAGAAATGATGTTGGAGTGAATCACCTCCAAGTTGCTTCTCTCTTCCAGTCCAGCAGGGCTACATGGTGCAGGAGATTCAAACCAGCCGTGAGAACATCTTAAAAATCAACTCAGCAGCAGAGAGTGAGTATGACGTTAAAAAAACACAATGCAATGTGAGATACCGTTATGTTTCTGTGAGCATAAACTCCATTACTCCATATATCTGTTAAAGTCCTTGTTTTAAAGGGACATCTCCCCTTAGTGATCATGGAGGAGGTCCATCAATCAGTTATCACACTCAGGAGGATGAGATTAACCAAAGTAAATACTGACAGATGAGACATTCTCTAATAGCCTCTTCCTGATCTTCAGCACATTCTAACATGACAGTTATTTTTTGCCTGGGGCGAGTACAAACCTGCTGCAGACGAGAGGAGAGGATTTCTGCTTAGTAATGGTTTTGTACCAGCTCTGGTATGCTGATCTCTTTTCTTGTATTACTTTAATGTAGGTTTTAGGGTTTGTTTTTTTTTTAAACCTTCTACAAGTAATTGGAAACCTCAATAAAATAATCCTATAATAATATGGTGATGTGATGGGACAAACTGTTTTTGTGAGACATTAGCAGGACCTCCTTTGCAAGCAACAGTTGTTTCTGAAGAGTATTTGAGGTGACTGAATAAAGATGATTTAATGGATTGGATTAAATATTTAAAATGTGTTTTTAAATATTGATTAAATACTGTCAGTTGTGGTATATTATGTGAATGCTGTTTTATGTTGAACGATACATTTGTGTTGTTGAAGTTGTAACAATTTTGAAAAAAGGTTAAAAAAAAAAATTAAATAGTAACTTGGCATTAAATGAAACGTTTTATAATTTGACACGTATTGAGATTATGATTATATATTGTGAGGCTAATCCTTTATTGTAAAACAACAGTCTCCAAGTCTACATCACATGTTCTACACTAATGTAAAAAAAAAAAAAAACAAAACAAAACTTAATTTGATTTTCACAAATATTGTAGAATGAAAGTGATTTAAAACCAACCCAAAACTCAATCAAAATAATATTGTAAAATTAAAAACCAGGTGGGTTGTTGCACAGGCCTGAAGTGGACAATGGTGCCAGGAGGTATTGAGATTCCCTGCTGCGAGGAAGATTCATTCTAGTGTTGTTTAAAGTCCTGCTACATGCTAAGTGTTGAATTCTGCGCCTTTGAACCAGATACATTTGTAGCTCATTTGCAGACATATTTCAACATAACTATAACATGTAGTCCATAGAAAGACCTGTAAATAATTATTATGTTTTAGTTGTGACACTAAGAAGTAACATGGTGTTTTGCATTCATCAATGCTTGTGTATCTTGATGAACTCCCCTGCTCCTCCCATTACAGTGATGCGATGTTCGGCAGCAATGGACGTCCTCTTTCTCATGGATGGTTCCTACAGTGTGGGCAAAGGCAGCTTTGAGAGGTCCAAACACTACGCACTCAAACTTTGTCAAACACTTGACATTGGACCAGACAAGGTGTGATGCCACATCAAATATCACTCCTTTTAACCTCCACTTGTACCACAGCAAAATTTAAATATCGTAGTAAAAAAGTACTTTAAAGTATTTCCTCGCTGCAGTGCAAATGAATCAGGGATAAAATCTATTTATACCATATTGTGCTATTCTACTCTGTGCGTATATCTATACGTCCCTGTCCAAGGTCAGAGTTGGGGTGATTCAGTTTGGCTCTGTGCCCCGACTGGAGTTCCCTCTTGACGCATACTCCACAAAACAGGAGCTGAAGAAACACCTGAAGAAAATTTCCTACAGGTGTGTTTTTTTCCCTGCCACTAATTCTAGACGCCTTTGCTGTTTTCTTCAGTTTCTTGGATCATTTCAATGTCTGGTTCCACTAAATGTGCATTTGTTTGGACTAATACAAAGGATAAGGAAGCGGACTTGTGCCCGCCAGGTCCCCGGTTCGAATCCACCAGCTGCAGGTTGCCACTGAGGTGCTCTGAGCATAGCACCGTCCTTCTTGTGGGCCCACCACCCACAGGAAGGCTCTATTTAATTTCATAGCTTCTATGGGTTTCTTAACCCATGGACTTCTTTAATCTCGATCATAGTAATCCCACTTTTTTTTTAGCTTTAGTTACATTTAGTTACATATTTGGCTGAGTTGTTCTTTCAAACTACCATTTTTTTGATAGTTTCTGTATAACATGGCCTGGGATGCATCCATCTAATCAAGATTAGTTGTTATTTAATGTGATCAATCATAATTCCATCAACCATTATAGGATCTGACTTGTGTCCAAAAACTTAAAGGTGATGTTTTGTATTCTTTGCGTCATCTGTGGAGGAAGGAGAGGAAACTGTGGGGTCTCTGTTTAGTATCTTTATCCCAAAATAACTACGTAGCATCCTTTAAGACTTGGCCTTTTTACGATTCGCCATTCCAACTTTTCCTGGAGTTCCGGTTCACAAAGAAAAGAAAAGAAAAGGTTGACAAAACCTCACTCAAACATGTCACTCTCTTGTGACACGTGACTTCCTTTATGGTTTCCCCATGAGGAGGAGTCTTTTATTCTTTGTGTTTTTCCTGTGACCCACAGAGGAGGCAGCACCCAGACGGGGCTAGCCTTGAAATACATTTTGAAGAAGGGCTTCCTGGGTGGTCGCAACTCCTCGTCCTCTGTGGCTCGCATCGTCATCCTGCTGTCTGATGGGATGTCCCAGGGCAACACGGTGCAGGCGGCTGCACAACTCAAAGAAACTGGCGTAGTCTTGTTTGCTGTCGGTCTACGTTACCCCAGGTATTGGTCAAAGGCAAATTCACAAAGATTTTCCAGCTTTTACTCGAGAAGCTGTTACAAGCGCTTTATTTCTGATTGGCCTGTCTTACAGATGGGAGGAGCTTCACACACTGGCCAGTGAACCTGTGGAGAACCATGTGTTCTTTGCTGAGCATGTCTATGATGCTGTCAATGGCCTTTACACTACGCTGACCACCTTCTTTGTCTGCGACGCCACACCCACGGGTGGGATTCACTGACATCAGCTGCATCTCTGACCTACACCCACAAACTCAGGGCCGCAGGCCACATCTGGCCCACATAGTAATACGATTTGGCCCATAATTATTATCATATGTGAGCTAGAGTTGGCCCAACAGGATATAGTCCCTGTACACTGGCAGGATTTGTAGCATATCTGAATTTAATGGACACGTGTACAGAGGCTGTCAATTATTCAATTAAATTTAAGTTTGTCACATGACTTTATGCCTCTTTTACTTTTGACCCACAGTGAGTTGAGTTTGACAGCCCTGCAACAAACATGGATTTGATGTCAAGTGACTATATGAGGGAACACGGTGCTAAAAAACTACAAAAACATCAATAGACATTGGGTTAATAGAGACATAAGTCATAATCTTAAATAATCATCAAAAAAAGTTACAAGACTTAAAATTAACCATGTTTTCTTCCCTGTGTTTTCAAAACTGGTACCTTTGTAGGCTGTAATGTGGAGTCCTATCCCTGTGAGAGGAAGACCCTGGAGACGGTCAAGGAGCTGCAGGGAAACTTCATGTGTTGGAAAGGCAGCAAAGGAGTTTCCACGTACACATCACTGTGTCCCTACTACAGGTCCAGCACTCGCACCCATGCCCAGTGACTTTCTTTATTACATAGGTTTGTTTTAACGCCCTAACGGATGCACCTGGAGGAGCAGCTTAGTCTCTGATGCACATTGATCCACAGTATTGGACTGGTTTTTGGGCTCACCACTGTCACAGTTTTACTGAACTAAAATTATTCTCCGCTACAGGTACAGCAAGGCCTATAGACGACACCTGACAGTCTGCCATCGGACCATTTGTCCAGGTAATAACCAGAGCCCCATCTAACCGCTTATATCTGACTTCTTTGTTTGTTTTTTGTCTCCAACATTAAGGGAGAAAAAGATGTCCTTCATATTATGGCATATACATTTGTCTTGTTTTCTTATGACATCGGGATAAATGGCATCAGCCGTTTCAATAAATACACAGTAGAACATTAGTTTGTCTAATGTCTCTTTTATGATTAATTGCTGATCATTCCAATTATTTTTAAGATAAGCAAAACCAATTTACTTACCCTTAATATTTAAGAATATTTAAGAATGTTAGAATGAAGTGAAGGGCTGACATTTTACTCCCTATCTCTTTGTCTCTCAAGACCCCTGTGACTCTCAGCCTTGCCTGAATGGTGGAACATGTGTATCAGAGGGTCCTGAGGGATATCACTGTGTGTGTCCTCCTGGCTTCGAAGGAGACCCTCACTGTGGTTTGTCTACTTTAAATATTGCTCTTATGTGATATTGATAGATACAGTTAACAAGTCTGTATTCTTACAAAATAAAAGCAGGAAGATAAAACGTTCCAAAACTTATTGAAATGCTTCTCTTACACAAGTACACAAGTTCATTTTGACTGCAGGAGGGAGACAAGAGTAAAATACAATAAGATTGACGTGTAAAGATATAATGTAAAAAAAGTGTAAAAATGATACACTTTTTACGACACCAAGTTGCAGAGTTAAAGATGCTGAGATTCTCCTTAGGAGAGACAAGGATGGACAAGATCAGGAATGAGGTGATTAGAGGGACAACACAGACAGGAAGGTTTGGAGAAAAAGCTAGAGAAGACAGATTGAGATGGTTTGGACATGTTCAGAGGAGGGACAGTATATACATAGAGATGGAGCTACCAGGTAGGAGACAAAAATGGGATTGGTGGATGCAGTGAGGGAGGACATGGAGATAGTTGGAGTCAGAGTAGAAGATACAGAGGACAGGGTGGGGTGGAAAATGTTGTCGCTGTGGTAAACCCTGAAAAAAGGGACAACCCGAAAGAAGAAGTTAAAATATCTAGTTGAATTTAGTTTTAGTTGTGTACAGCATATTACTAACCTATATTGACTCAGGTTAGGTTTGCAGTTAGTGAATAATCATAAAATGTCTCTCTCTGTAACTAATTGTATCAGTCTAATATGGACCCTGTCTTGCTTCCCCTCAGCCCCGGCCTTGTCCCTGGACTGCTCTGTGGATCTCCTATTCCTGCTGGAGGGCTCTGCCACCTTGACTCTGGAAGGTTTCCTACGCCTCAAGTCCTTCCTCAAGCGTTTCCTGCAGACAGTCATCGGCCCTGACACCCCAAGCAAAGTGGGCCTGGCTGTGTTCGGGGGGGAGACACGTGTTGAAGCCCCAGTTGGTAAATTTAAGAAGGACCTGAAGGCCCTGCTTAAGGGAGTGGAGGCTCTTCAGCCCATCGGCGGTGAAGCCAACACGGGGCAGGCACTGCACTATGTCACGAGGCACGGTTTCTTGAGTGCTCCAATCTTTGCGGACGTCACAGACGATCTCCCCCGTGTGGTGGTGCTGCTCACTGCCACCCCCGCTGCCGACGAGGTGGTACTGCCTTCGAAATACGCAAGGGACAGAGAGATCTTTCTTATAGCTGTGGGGCCGGAATTCTTGAAAGAACAGCTGAACAACATCACAGGAAATCCCCAAAGGACTCTCACCTACTCATTACCTGACAGGCTGAACGCCAAGATTCCTGAGCTCAGGGCCAAAATCTGCAGTGTGGACCAACAAGGTGATGATTTACACTCGTGCAAACTTAGTACATAGCACAGAAACTTAGAATTTGTATAACTAGATAGATTCAACTACCATAACCTGTGTAGAATAAAATGTTTATCTTGCCTCCCACCTTAGGGTTGCAACCTATTCTTTGGGAAACACTGAAGTAGACCATACAAGTTTTTTGTAGAAGTTTTACCCCCAAAAAATATACTCTTCCTCCAGGTTGCCTTGGCCAAGCAGTGGACCTGGTCTTTGCTGTGGACGCCTCAGGTGGAGTCAGCTCGGTCAACTTCTCCATCCTGCTTGAGTTCATCCGTACCCTGACTGTCCAGTTCGACATCAATCGTGACGTGGCCCAGGTGGCACTGGTGGTATACGGACGAAGACCCAACACTGTCTTCCACCTGGACACCTACGAGACCGGATCTGCCGTCCTTAAGGGAGTGGACGACGCACACTACCTGGGAGGATCGGCTTCCACCGGTGCAGCTTTACTTCACATCCACTCCAATGTTCTGACCGTGGCCAAAGGGGCGCGACCTGGCGTCAACAAGGCAGTGGTGGTGCTGACTGACGGTTCGGGCGGAGGAGACGCTGTAGTGCCAGCGCAGAAGATAAGGGACAATGGAGTGTCACTGTTTGTGGTCGGTACTGGAGACGTCCAGAGGGAGAAGCTCCTGCAGATTGCGGGGTCAGAGGAGCACATGATCACTGCACCTTCTTATGAGGACCTAAAGTACTTTGAGGACGTCCTGGTGCAGATGCTGTGCTCTGGTGAGTATGGAAAAAATTCTGGGGACAAAAAATTATTTTTAAGTGCTGCTTAAAAATGACCTAGATCAGGTGAAAACATAAAGCTGAAAAACTCTTTTAAGGGCCATCTTCAACATCTCAGATACAGAAACTCTGGTCCACATCTGGTTTAGTTGTTTATACTGTAGCTGAGGGAAGCAAAACAAAGGAGGTCACTGACAAAATAAGGCACGAACTTCCTGCAGGAAGGCAGCATTGGGTCAACTACTGTACTCCTCCATGCTGTGATGTGAAATCTAATTTTGTCAACTGATGTTAGTGACCAGGGTGGGAATATAGAAAACTACACATACTTCCTGCTCACTTCCTGTTGGGTCATGGACTGTGAATTCACATTTCATAAACTATTAATGCAGTAATATACAGTGATACATATGTTTTCCTCTGCATCCTCAACTACAACTCCAGCCACCTCCATGTCCTCCCTCACCGCATCCATAAATCTCCTCTTTGGCCTTCCTCTTCGTCTCTTACCTGGTAGCTCCATCTGGTAGCTCCATGTCTAGCATTCTTCTCCCAATATAATCACTGTCCCTCCTCTGAACATGTCCAAACCATCTCAATCTGGCTTCTCTTGCTTTTTCTCCAAACCTTACTGTCTGTGTTGTTCCTCTAATCACCTCGTTCCTGATCCTGTCCATCCTTGTCACCCCCAAAGAAAATCTCAGCATCTTTAACTCTGCCACCTCCATCTCTGCCTCTTGTCTTCTACTCATTCCTAGTGTCTCTAACCCCCTCCATGCTGTGATGTGAAATCTAATTTTGTCAACTGATGTTAGTGACCAGGGTGGGAATATAGAAAACTACACAAACTTCCTGCTCACTTCCTGTTGGGTCATGGACTGTGAATTCACATTTCATAAACTATTAATGCAGTAATATACAGTGATACATATGTTTTCCCTGCAGCATGTTCTCTCTCTTCTCTAGATAGTAAAGTTTTTTTTCCAATTGAACCTAAAAAACCCCCTTTGACATGTATTTCGGTATTTTCATTATTTATCAGAAATAAAAAAGCCAGTAAACCTGTGCAGCCCAAACCCGTGTATGAATGATGGGAAGTGCATCCTGTCGGGGGCCAGCTTCCGATGTCAGTGCCAAGGTTTCGAAGGACCACACTGTGAAAAAAGTGAGTGTAATTTCCGATTCTTTTTCTTAGATTTTTATTTCTCCGTCTCGCTTTCTCACTCTTTTTACTATAAGAAGAATATCTTAAGTTAAAGCTGATCTGCTCGTCGTTATCCAGGCCTGTTGCATAATTGTTGATTTCCGAAAATCATCCGTAGGGTGCAAATAGAAATAGTACCACAAATGCAGTACTTACCTTGAGGATTTCGATGGAGAATTATGGTGTTGGTTGGGAGCAGCTGCATTTGGTCAGATTGGTGCAGGATATGTATGAGAACATGTGTGAGTTGTGCTGTTGGAAGGACAGAAGACTTTTAGGTGGACTTTGGGACTGCATCAAGGATCGGCTCTGAGACCCTTCTTGTTTGCCTTAGTGATGAACAGATTGACAGATGAGGTCAGACAGGAGTCTCCATGGACCATGATGTTTGCAGATGACATTGTGATCTGCAGTGAGAGTAGACAACAACTAGAAGAGAACCTAGGGAGGTGGAGGTTTGGACTGGAGAGAAGAGGAATGAATGTCAGTCGTAGCAAGACAGAGTACATGTGTGAATGAAAAGGACAACAGTGGAGTGGTGAGGTTACAAGGAGAAAAGGTGGAGACGGTGCAGGAGTTTAGATAGTTTAGAGAATCAACTGTTCAGAGCCGTGGAGAGGAGAAAAAGAGAGAACAGTCAGGATGGA
>JAFBJS010005588.1:500463-522565 GCA_016785265.1 Paraplagusia blochii
AGTCTCCATGGACCATGATGTTTGCAGATGACATTGTGATCTGCAGTGAGAGTAGACAACAACTAGAAGAGAACCTAGGGAGGTGGAGGTTTGGACTGGAGAGAAGAGGAATGAATGTCAGTCGTAGCAAGACAGAGTACATGTGTGAATGAAAAGGACAACAGTGGAGTGGTGAGGTTACAAGGAGAAAAGGTGGAGACGGTGCAGGAGTTTAGATAGTTTAGAGAATCAACTGTTCAGAGCCGTGGAGAGGAGAAGAATAGAGTACAGTCAGGATGGAACAACTGGAGAAAAGAGTCAGGAGTGATCTGTGATAGAAGAGAGTCAGCTAAGGTGGAGGGAAAGGTTTACAGGACAGTGGTGAGACCAGCCATGATGGATGGATTAGAGACACTAGGAACAGGTAGAAGAGAGACAGAGGTGGAGGAGTTAAAGATGCTGAGATTCTCTTTAGGAGAGACAAGAATGGACAGGATCAGGAATGAATTCATTAGGGGGACAACACAGACAGGAAGTATCTAAAAAACTAGAGAAGATAGATTGAGATGGTTTGGACATGTTCAGAGGAGGGACTGTGGATACATTGGTAGAAGAGTGATACTAGAGATGGAGCTACCAGGTAGGAGATAAGAAAAAGGTGAGGGAGGACGTTGAGATAGTTGGAGCAAAAGATACAGAGGACAGGGTGAGATGGAAAAAGCTGATTCACTGTGGCAACCCCTGAACAAGAGACAAACTGAAATCTGAAATGAATGTATCTCAGTGATCACTGTTGCTTAGTGAACCCTGGGCACAGCTGTAATTAAGGTTAATGAAAACCCGTGGCTGCAGGGTACAAACTCATAAATGTATATTGAGTGACATCCTGGATCAACCCCCTTTTCTTTGCAGACATCACTGTTGCCCCCTAGTGGCTCATTTTGTGTGCTATTTAGTTTTAAGGATGAGGCGACTGGAACGACCTTTGTTTTGAGGATTGCATGTTTTTTTAATCTTTTTTTCTCATTTCCGTTGCAGAAAGTCGCCGTTCTTCAACCAGAGGAGATCTCCCAAGGCCTGCTGGTCTCAGAAAAAAAGTCAGACAGAAGAAAAGCCACCAGGAGCTCCTACATCAATACAAACTGCACCGCCGGAGACACGCTGCCTGACACATGTCAACACATATCAGATTATACTCATAGTTACTTGTGAATTGAGGACATTGGTGTTATAGGATTGGGGGAAAATAACATTTATTAATTTAAACTTCACCTGTCTATGTTTCTTTACTGCTGTTACCAATGATGTAAACTATCATACAATATATGTATCTGTATGTATGTATCTGTGTCACTTTGTTGTTGGTCAGCCATTGCAGTGTTTGTGTCTACATTCGGTGGCAAAGTTGTGTAAATACATGCCAGTTATTGCATTTAAATTACCGTAATAACATACAAAAAAGTGCATCAATTACCTTTGTGTTGTTCAACAATGTTCTATTGTTTTTCAAATAAGTTGTTGCATTACGGTAAAAAGTACAAAAGTAATGTAATCTGAAATGTATTAGTTTTATTACAAAAAAAAGTTGTTTTACGTAAAACAATTGTAAATGCTCATAAACAGTCATCTTATGGCTTTTCTACCATTGCAATTTCCCAGACAGTTTTTTTTTTTTTTTTTATCAGTACATTTTTATTTGAATAAAAAGTGCATGTCTAGCTAGCAATACAAGCCAAAAGGCCACATAATGGTGTAAATATATTTACATCTTGGCTACCAGCATATATGAACCAAGCTACAAGAATTATACAAATAGGCCATTATAGTAAAGGGGCGTCTGTATGTAGGTCTCCCACCACAGTGGTTTCACATATTTGGCATGACAAAGAACAATTGTTGGACTGGACTGGACTGGCCAAGAACACTACTTCAAATTCCTCCTTCAAGCAATTAAAGCACATACTAGAACTTCAAAGTCATTAAAACCAAGATGATCCAGTGGTATTTGGAAACACAGCTTGGCCCCGCTGCTATTTTCTCCCTCCTGTTGACTTGGCAAAAAGATGGGGAAGATGAAAGATCCGGAGGAGGCAGGGGGGATGTTGACCGTTCAAACTTGGCAGGACATCGAGTTTCCTCCTAAGTGGATGATTTCTTCTCCCATTCCTGCATAAGTGAAATGAGACAGTACCAGAATGTGATTCATGTTATGGCTTCATCTCTAAACTTGTGCGCTGACGCCTTCAGCCTCACCTTGGCTTTCTGAAGGACGTTGCCTTTGGTGCCCATCATTGAGGTCGGTCTGCTCTTCAGCGCGGAGGCGGAGTTAACCGGCGAGGTCGGATCTACGCTGTGGTTGCTGCATGGGTTTTGGGATGACGGAGTGGGCGACGACAGTGACGACGACGACAAAGATGACGTTGACGTTTGTGAACAAGGCAGGGTTGTGGTTTTAGTCTAAAGGGTAAGAGAACAGAGGGAGATTCTCATAGTTTTTCTTCTTTAATTGTTCTATAAAGACTGAATCACATTCCCTACTGGCAGCGATGGTTTGCCATTAGTGGTGTAATTTAACGTTATCATTGTTTATTATAATATTACTTTAAAAATGTTGCTTTGATATGTTTCTTGTTGTGGGTATCGGAATTATAACAAAGAATAAAAACATATTTAATGAAATATATGTTAACAACATTCATAAAATCGGCCATATTTAACACCCTATACGATTGATTTTTCGCCCACGAGCCATATGTTACCATGTTGCCATAACACCCCAATCAAAGCTGCCCTTCCATGAATCACTGTTTCTCCTCACTAACCATGGGCACGTCTTGGAGGCTGCTGTCCAATGTGGTTCCCAATGTGAAGGGCCCCGACTCCACCTTCTTAAGACTTTCCTTCACCTCTACCAGGCGGAGCTCCACCTCCACCCTGCGGTGCTCGGCCTCCTTGCAAGCTTCCTCCTTCTGCTTGAGACGGGCTTCTAGCGAGGCCTGCTGTTGGGTGTCTGAGGGAAACATCAGAAGTGTCAGACAGCTTTTGGTTCCTCCCTCACAGGTGCTACACCTGTATAGGTTCACAGCCTCCGAACCTTGGCAGGAACTCAGCTCCTCTTTGGCCTCCCTCTTCTCCTTCTTCAGATTTGCCAGGCTGCTTTTCACCTCCTCCCTCTCTTTCTCCAAGCGGTCCCGCTCATCAATGTAGCGCCGCAGGTCTGCTTCTGTGCGATTTTTACCCAGTTTCACCTCCACTGCACCAGTACAACCTGGAGATAGGATGGATGAAGCTTGAATGTGAGAGAACTTGTGCTGGATATGTTTAATGTGTAAAAAGATGGAATAATAAATACTCTCTTCGCACATTAATCTGTCTGCAGAACATTAAATAATCCACTAGATGGCGCTGTTGTAGTTTTTGAAACCAAAAGCCTGACATAAATGTTAAAGTGGCTTTTTATAACTGACTAACTTTTTAAACTTTTGAGTAATTCACTCTTTCCTAGAGTCTCTCACCTAAAGTATGGGACTTGGGCCGCAGTGGCTGTGGACTTCGTGAGAACCCGGCAGCAGTGGAACCCACCGAAGGTCCTTTCTGTCCCCCAGACGAGCTGAAAGCTGGTGGGATTTCCACACTGGTCTTCTTGGTGGTCTCTTGACCTGGAGGACTAGTTTTGACCGTCTGTGTTTGCGGCGGTAACTGCGTGGAACTCTGTGATGTGTTTTCTTGGTCGCTGGTTGCAGAAGTTGAACTTGTTCCATTTGATGTGGGCGTTGTGTCTGACTCAGATGAGTTGGTGAAGCTGACCTGGGAGCAGTTTAACAATGTAGCATGATTTATGGATAGATGGATGGACAGGTATAGCTATAGATAGTTACTGTAGACTGACAGACAGTCTTTGCACCTCATCGTCTTTCTTGTCCTCCACTTGGACTGCTGATTGGTGTGATGTGTCTTTGCACGGCGAGGCTTTAGAGCTGCCCGACGTGTGGAGAAAAGAACGGACAGGAACGAGGTCCAAGTAAATCCTGCTGTCAGGTTCCTGTGCTGTTTTGACTTGTTCTTTGGCATCATGTGTGTGCGCGTCACTCTGGTCCTGATGGCTGTTGTCCTCCGTGCTCGGTGGATTGCTTTCTTCAGCATCCTGTGTTCGGATATCAAATAGAGAATACAAGAGTGAAAAAAAGAGAGAAAAAAAAATTCGCACATACTGTAAAAACACAAATAAAAAAACAAGATTTTACAATGATATAGTCGTGGTGGACTTTTCCCGCAACACATAAAAAATAAAATTTTTAATAAAACACACTGGTTGTCATGTCTGTCTGTCTCCCCTTCCTGCTGTCTGCTCGTCAGTGTGATCACTCTCACCTGTGTCTCTGTCGTTAGTCCTCACTCGTGTCACCTGGTGCCCTCAGTATATACACCCCTCTCCCTCACTAAGTCTTGTCGGATCGTTGTCTCTTGAATTGTTTGTTGCCTGTTCTCGCTTCTGTGGTTCAGGTAGGTTCTGTTTAGATGTTTCTTGTTCCTGCTCTTGCTCCTGCTTTTGAGTTCCTGTTTTGCCAAGTCACCATTTGTACCTGCCTGGCCTTTTGCTAGTGATTTTTTTTGTTTCTCTTGTTTTTGTCATTAAAACCCTGAACTCTGCCAGTCCTGCATTTGGGCCCTCACCACTTTTGCCTTTCAACCTCACCTCGAACCGTGACACTGGTAGTATTTATATCTCTGCTTCTGTTACTTTTTATTAAAACCCGTTTAATTAAAAAAAAAATAAGTAATTTAATTTTACAGTCTATCAAAAATACTACAAATGTATATGTTAACACACCTTTATACTTACTTCATAATATCAGTTTACTACAGGCCAGATCATAGGTGTGGCCACGGGTGGGCCTGGTCCCACCCACTTTTCAGTCAGGCCCGCCCCATCCAATGAGAGGGCTGATCAAACTTGGCTATAATACTTTGGGGTTGGCCCACCCTTATTTGTTCTGGGCCCACCCATTTTATGGGTTCTGGCTACGCCTCTGGGCCAGATTTGTCTTATCAGTGGCGGGCCGTGCATTTTAACCACAGGCCTTCAGTGACATCATAGTTTTGTGATGTCAAATTAATACTCAATCAAGGGACACGTACCTATTGCCTTCTATGTACGGCCAGCTAGAAGGCTGTGAGGTTGTAATCTAAGCTGAAATGTGATTGGATAAAACATTTTTATCCACATTTTAAAATCTAGAGAATAGATTTATTTACAATTAAATCTAAATAATAATACAAATAATATAAAAAAAAAATACGATGTTTGAGAATAAATGTGTTTTTACTGAGTATATTTAGCCCAGCAGAGAAGGCTTTGCTGGCCTCGACAGCCCGACACTGATATAAAAATAATGGCAGAATGCTATGTGTTTCACATAATATTAACTCCATCCAATAGACTTATACATCTTACATTTTTAATGTTGGTTTGCGGATGTTTGGTTCTGGAATTTTACCGTTTGGATTTATTTAATCTTAATATTTATGTGATATCTCAAAACGATGTTTCCTGTTAATAATTATGTTCAGGGACGTAGAAAAGGTCTGAAAGAGTGTTCCACCTTCTTTGAACATACCTCTGGATCAGCTAATGAAGCTACGTCATCATACAGTTCGTCAGTGTTTTGAGTGACACCGGGTTCAGTGTCTATGTAGGTGTTTGGCTCTGAGTATCTCCTCTGCATCAAACTGAAAATATAAGAAGGATTGAACATTGGTGACATACGGAACAGCCAATCAGAACATCCTCTATTGATCAAGATCCACAAATGAGCGTTTTACTATAAGGACGTCTTGGCAGCATTCACGATGGTGGAAATCCTCTCTGCGTTGACGTAGTCGTATGTCAAGTCTTCCGGATCGGTTTTTGTGCCAGTTTGTGAGAGCAAGAGACCGAGCCAGTGGCCCATGTCCGCTGAGGTCTTCGCCTGAAAGGAGGTGGACAGAGAATGTAGGGAATGTGGCATCACTTTTCAACCAGTGACTGAAAACATTCAAGATGAGTGCAGCGAGGAATGTGCTAAGTCAGGGATAAACCAATCTTTGGCTTGGGAGCCAGCTCTATGCCCCATATCATGCGGTACTTATGGTCAAATTTTATGTTTTCTTTATAAACAGTATGCAAAATACCTACACATACTCACATATAATCCCTATTAAAACACCAAAAAGATGTATTTGATCCAATGGTCAGCTAGCATGCTTATAAATACCTCAAACGGTAATTTAAATCGACTACATTGTCATGAATAATGAACACCAAACCATTTTCAACGAAATAGTCCAAGATAAATTACATTCCAAAGATTCAAACTTCTCTTAACATGTTTCACCATCATTTTGCCATGGCAAAAATGAAGGTAGGTTTTTGTGAAAGTTTATTTTCACAAAAGTATCACTTTTTTGCGATGAAATTTCATGGTTCAGATTACATGCGAAGAAGCTCATATGCACCAGGGTTATAATAGTTTTGGATTTTTCAGTGCAGTTTCGTTTTAGTTAGTTTTGCCTTTTAGCACATTAGTTTTAGTTAGTTTTAGTTATTTGTAAAAGCAACTAATTTAGTCTTAGTTTTGTCCAAAATGTTTAGTTTTAGTTTAGTTTTAATTAGTTTTCGTTTTAGTTTTCTGCGAGGTTCGAACAAAGACGAAAACGAAGGGTAGTTCATTTCTAATTTCAGTTAGTTTTGTTAGGACACATTTTTGTTTTAGTTAGTTATAGTTTTTTTTATTTAATGATCGTTTTAGTTAGTTTCAGTTAACAAAGAGTTTTTTTCAGTAATCGTTTTCGTTTTTTCGTTAACGATGATAACCCTGATATGCCCGTATGTACAATATGTAGGTAAAACTCAATTCGCCAAAATCTACATAGCAAATCTCAGTGAGAAAGTTTAGTTTTCTATTTTTCAGGGATGGCACAATTCACCTGGGCCTCTTGACTGGTTGGCAACCCTTGCATTTGTGCTATTTTTTGTGTGTGTGTTTTTAAAAGCGTATTTCGAAGATGCTAAATAGGGTTTTTGAAATAAGTCTGGGTTGTCAAGAAAAGAAAAAAAAACATGTAAATGTGTCAAAAACAGTTCTGGAAACCAAACACTGAATTCCACTGCCTATGACCTCATGTGCTCTGCTTGCAGGGTGGAACTGGAAGACTAATGAAAACGGATAAAGCGGTTTGTGAAACACCTCCACCCTTTACACACAAACACATGGAAACCCGTAGCCTTGTAGCTGTTAGATTAAAGTAAAGCCTTCAAAAGATGCCGTTTCTCTCATCAGGAGCCAGGGTATTCAGTACAGTACAGTACGGTGCAGTGTGTTTTTCTCCAGACACGTTAAACTGCTGGTTATGTGTGAAGACAACAGGCAGAGTCACAACAACAGTGTGTGTGACGATGAGGTAAGCTCTAATTTGAGGACAGGAAGGATCCTGCATGTACGCTCAACCACATATTATGCTGTGTTCTATAATAATCTTTGCTCAACATTTCTTTCAGCCTTAAAATTACTATACTTGCAATTCGCCTCAGTGCGGCGAGAACTCAGAGTCGAGGCGGTACGAAAAATGCAGCAGAGCGAGGATTTTGAAATCGTGCCGTACCTCCAGTGTTGCAACCTGTGTGCCGTCCATGTGGATCCTGAAGGAGTACAGGTGCTCGGGGCTGGGGTCTGGTAGAACGCTGCAGCCCTCCAGCGTCAATGTCGGCTGACTCACTTTGTTTTTGTTCTTGTCCTGGTAGAACCACAGCTGACCGTTCTTGAGGAGACACCAGCAGGTTCGCCACTGGCTGTTCACCAGGACGTTGAGGTAGCCTGGCAGGGGTGTATGATGGTCTGAATAAATTATGTTAACCCATACACACATAGGCTGTGTATATACAGCATCTAACATCCTCACCTGAAGTGTCAAAACCTTTCTCTGGACTCTCCAGAGAAGAAGGTTTTTTCTTGCCGATGTTCATGAGGTTACTGAATTTCAAACCTGCACCATATTTTTTCTTTACTAGAAAGACAAGAACAAAAATGATACAGTGCTTTTCAAAGTCGTAGGCAGCACAAAAATATGTCTCTGGTAACATAAAATACTTAAACAGGGTCAGTTGGTTGAATTCTTTTTCTTCATATTCTTTCTTAAAATGTAAAAAAATGCAAGAATCTCAGTTCTTTCTGTCTGTCTGTCTGTCTGTCTGTCTGTGGGCGGTGAGCCCATTGGAAGTCATAAGGTTCGGGATGGTGCTATGACCAGAGCATCCAAAAATGTTATGGTTGATGCTTTAGGGAACAGGTAGTGATGGGTCAATGAGGCTTCGTGAAGCGTTTCGACACAATGCAAAACTGTGTTGATTCTGTGTCGAAACTGTGTCACTGAATACTGACACCTGCTGGACAGACTCAACTGACACTCATATGACGTCCTAGTATATATAATAATCTATTTTGTCATTCACTTTTTTTAAAATCACATTTAGAATACTTATTTATTTAATACTTAATATTTTCAGATACATGAATAATGTGAACATATATCACAACGTGAAAATGAAAGTGAACGTGTTGTGAATAAGGATGCTTTTGGACTGTTTTTTTTATTATTCAAAATAAGAAGATTCCCCTAAGTCTTGAAGTTATTAATTATTATTACTTCCCCAATTGCAGAAAACACCCGCTGACACAGGGCACTGATGAGGCTGGGATACAGAGAAATTGGAAGGACAACTGGTAGAGTTTGACAAACAACAAGGATATAGATTTATTTTCCGATATGAGATTGAAATGGCAGAAACTTTTTCCTGGAGGCTGCGCTATAATTCAATGATGAGATGGAATAAGATCACAACGGAGATTCTTTGTTGTGGCCGATACAACCTATTGACAGATGACAGCGCATCCTTACAGACACAGTTTGGTGCGATCATGTCAGTTCGAAGCAGTTCCTGTATCGGTCACGTGACTTTCTAAAGTGTCGACGCGTCAGCGTTGCCGGACCCATCACCAGGAAACACTAGTAGTTCTACTTATCCAGAGCGAACTTATCCTAGGAAGTTTAACTGCTCATCAAAACCCCAGCAGTCTGCTCTAGATGGGTGTGATCACAACAACTCCAATTCACATCTGGACATGGCTCATCACCATTAGGAGCAGTTTCTGTCTCACAAAGGTGGAAACAAAACAACTCTTCACACGTCCAGTGGTGAAGGGAGTGGTCTAGAGGAGTAGAACTACTAGAGTTCCCTCTGACATCAACCAGAAACCAATGAAGTTCCTCAGTTTAGGAATGAAACATCTTTTAATTCCAAGAAGAAGTCCAATTGCTTTCGACTAGACTTTTTGGACAACATGACCTTGATGATATGTCTGTTGTGATATTTTGGATATTATGATTATGTTCAGAGCGCCTCAGTGGTAACCTGGCAGCTGATGGATTGGAACCTGAAACCTTCTGGACTTCCTTAACTTCCTTAAATGCTAGGCCAACACTGTCCTCTTACTCAAAAATATTAAGTGAAATTTCTGATAAAAACTTTAAACTCTCCATTTTAGATGCAAAAATTCTGGGTTGGTCAAGTTTCTGATTTCCACTATTTATTTTTTACCTTATTGATTTTGATTGGTTGTAATATATGACATCACTTGGTGTTTTTTGGTGTTTTTTCAGCAGGTGGAGTCTGGGTCAACGTGGGTAACGGTATCCAGATATTAACCATGTTGGTGAATGAAAACTCACCGTCTCTGGTGTCAGGGCTTTCAACATGGCTGTCGGTGCTGCTGCCACTCTCAGAAGCCACAGAGTGTCTCTCACCCAACTCTCCCTGTGCGATCATTTATTTCAAGTTAGTCTCAAAAAGGAAGTAGCTTGATAACAATCAGGAATAAGACATTTAATCCAACCTACCTTGCTACAGATAAGCCTTGGGGAGTCAGTCCCTGAGTCAAAGTTCTCAGCTGGCCTGGGACTGATTTCCTGAATCACCTGATGAAGAATGAGACATTTAAAGACCGCAAACATCCTTTATCCATTAACACCCATTATCTGCAACATCTGCCCTGGATAATCACGGCTGAGATCTAGGTTTCAAGAACCTGCAACAGGCTTTCACAGGTCTGAAGAAACAAAAGTACGACAGACAACGGTGGCTTTTCAGTAGTAGCTACTCACGCCTAATGTATGATGATTGCTACGTTGTGAAAGCTCAAGCCTGTGACGACATGTCATGGAAATCATTAGAAATCCCTGCACTATCATTAGTATCGTCACGTTAGAGCGGATGAGAGATAATGAGTCAGGGTATCGGTGCAATGACAACAAAACTCTACAGCCGTGAGAGTGAGATGTCATCTGAGAGAAAAACAAGCAACAACAAAGACAAGTACAGAGATACTGGAATAATTCAACACACTCTGAGATGCGGGTGAACAAGCGTGAGAGAACATGTCACAACCACAGACGGGGCTCAACACAGACACAGTATGTGAACACAAACTGTTTTTAATCAGCTTTTTAACACAGGAACAACTGTTGAAATGAAATTGTTTCACATAAATATCAGCCGCCAGGAAAGACAGAAAAAAACAAATCAATTTTTTGTAAAGCGACCTAGCGTTACTTGAAAGGCGCTTTATAAAAGCAATTTATTATAACTATTAATAATAAGTTGTTCTTTCTGTTTTGTTTTCCAGTGAGTAACAGTTGATGCAGGAGTAGGAGGAATTGATTTTGTTCTGTTATTGGATCGTTTAATATTTTTTTATGAATCGTTCCTGAATCGGATCGTAGCCTGTGAATCGAGATATGAATCGGAGCGTTATGTGAGTGAATCGTCACACCCTTAATATACACTATATATATATATATACATATTAGGGGTGTGCAAATTAATTGGTTTGGATCAGTTTGGATCGAATCGGATCGATCGTTTAATATTTTTTATGAATCGTTCCTGAATCGGATTATAGCCAGTGAATCGAGATATGAATCGGATCGTTATGTGAGTGAATCGTCACGCCCTAATTTATATATTTTTGACGATGAAAATATGGATTAGATATTTGTTGTTTTTATTTATGCATTAACACCTTAATTAGGGAAGAGTGTTTTAAACACCTATGACTTTATTCTTCTGAGGTGATCAACCAATCACAGACAAACAATCAGAGTAAAGTCTCTGATTGACTT
Source organism: Paraplagusia blochii (assembly GCA_016785265.1). Lineage (NCBI taxonomy): Eukaryota > Metazoa > Chordata > Actinopteri > Pleuronectiformes > Cynoglossidae > Paraplagusia > Paraplagusia blochii. The sequence continues at coordinate 511,657 of JAFBJS010005588.1, forward strand.
TAAACACAACCCAAATAGTCCTTATATTATATACTTGTTATGTAATACCACCACTGACCACTAAACTGTTCATACGGATTGTGACTTTTACCTTCAACCACTGCTCTGTCTGCTCTTTGCTCTGAAGGCCCAGCACTATCGCCTCGCCTCCGACTGGGGTGATCTTCAACTTGTGCTCCTTCTTCTTGGGTTGCTTTTCTTTGTAGACCACCGTACAGCCCAGCAGACTCACGTCCAGCAAGGGGGTCTGCTCCTTGGAACTCTTGTAGCACTGAATGGAGAGCAGAAAACACAGTCTTACTGAATGAGAGTCAGTAATAGACAGACAGAGAGACAGAAAGACAGAAAGATAGATAGATAGATAGATAGATAGATTTTTATTATACAATTCCAATTCATTAATGATTCACCCACCATCAGGCGATGGTCCTTAATGACACACAGCTGTTTCGCCCACTGGCCGAGCCACTTCTTCCTCCACAGGAAGGCGCAAATACGAGAATCCTTCATGAGTTCGATGGACGCTTCTGCCGACGGCCACTGGTGCTGAGCTGACTTCCCCCTGCTCACTTCCTCCTCATCGTAAGACTCATATGAGCTGCTGACAGCCTCGCCGTCATCTGGGAGCATGATTGAAAAAAAAAAAATCTTTTTGACTCATGATGTTACTTGAACCATCAACCTGTTGAGTATAGTTTAGTTTTTTGGTTGCGACCAAAACAGACCCATTCAAACCTGAAAACGGGCATCACCAAATAGCGAACCGCTGTGATGGTTGGGTCCAGGCCAATTGCATATGTGATTTAGTCATTTTACTCGACCTTTAGTTTTCTACGGTTGAAGACATTGACAGTGCGAAGCTAATATGACAATACTGTACAATACTTAGTTAGAGGAAAATACAAGCTTGATTATGTATAATATTACAAGGGTCAAGATTTGAAAACTACTAGAACAGCCACAAGTGGTCATTCTGACACAAAAAGTGTTCATTTTCACAATTCACAATTCAAAGATTAATGGATTCTTTAAAACTGTCTTTTTATGTTAGGTGTATATACTGTTATATGACCTTATCAGGTAATATTTCAACAAGCAGGTCAACGTCATTTACTCTTTCTACCAATATTGTTTATCAAATATCAATAGTTAATGTTTGATATGGTACCACATCGAAAGAAAATAGTATATAATGTAAAAAAGTTACTAAACTTAATGTGATGAATTTCTTACCATTGACTGTTTCCTCATACGGCTGTGCCTCTTCATAGTAACTCTCTGAAAGGTCTATTCTGGCTGGAAGAGGAACTGCTGGTAATGGGAACGGCTCACGGCCCACCACTCCCTGACAGATAAAAGTGGGATGAACAAATATTAGATTGGTAAATAGAAAGGACAATGTGAGCTTATTTTTCTGCTCACACTGTCAAAAAATGAAGAACAAACGCGTATTATTATTATTTTTAATAAAAAAGACTTTGCTGTCACACCGAGGTGAGCAGGGAATTCCTCATGTAACCAATCCTAGTCCGACCCAGTGCACCAGAGAGTGTTTGCCTTCAGGGAAAAGAAACATGGGGAGGCGGGAGGAGGGTTATGGGATATGTGTATTTCTAAGTGTTTGCAAAAAGGAAAGATGGTGTGTGTGTGTGTGTGTGTCTGGGTGCATGTGTGTGGGCTCAGTGGCTTTCCTGAAATCAATCAGCAGACTGGCTTTACTTCCATCCACGCTCTCATCTCCTGTGTGGTAAAGACTGTGTCTGTGTGTCTGCCTCGGTCTGTTCAATGGAAACCACCAGCGTCTCTGTTTTTGTTTGGCCGCTTCAACAAATCTTAATTTAAAGGGAATTCCACTAACATTATTATATGTATAATTATTATACATTATATCTAGGTGTGGCGTAAACAGACTGTCATAAAAGACGTTAAAATGATCTCTATTTTTTCATTCCACATTTTCACATTAATGCTGTGTATTGTGGGATGAATAACCTAATAACGCACATTTTGAAGTGAATCATGAGCCATGTCTGGAAAAAAGATGTCTGGAAACTAGCAAAGTTCTTGTGTGTTTCTTATTTATTTGGTCGATTGCAAGAATAGCTTTGTTCCAAATTGATTAATATAATAGATTCTGACTGTTCTTATTACTAAAGAAGCAAAATGTGTTGTTTATTTAAGCAGGAGACTTAGAATGGGTGCATGGTGCTTACTTTCTGTTCAACTGATTCTATTTGCTACAGTTCTTTAATCTTATTTTTTTATTATTATCAGTTATAGTGAGACATTAGTATATGTGAAAATGTAAGGGAGAGCAGTGGAATTGTGAGGTTGCATGGAGCAGGAGTTTAGATACTGAGGAGAGGAGAACAATAGAGTACAGGCAGGAAGCAAAGGCTTGAGAAAAGTGTCAGGATGTTTTTATATTTTGTTATTATATCTTATCGTTTTCTGAGGTTTCATATACATAAAATAAATAGGTTTAATATTGGTCTTCTTAACACTCAGCAGAAAAAATGAACAACAAAGGAGATATCCCTTCACTATCTCTGATGTTCTCTCCCCCTGGTGATCCAAACATGCTGTGTTTATTCTTTTATTTTGACAAGATTTGTTCCCTGAGGTTGCTTTATTCTCAGTAAGATCACAGGGATGAGGAGTTGAGAACACACACAGACGAGCTTCAAATTGTTAAAATCCTTGTGGGAGAAGGACTTTGTGAAAGATTTTTTCCAGATGATGAAAGACACAACATTAGGGAGATAAAATAAAAAGAAAAAAATAAGAATCAGTATCAGAGGTATTGCCCGACCACGCCTTTAAAGGTCGGTGAAATACATTAATAACTGGCCCAGAGTTGATGTCTCTGTCATTGGTGTGGAACTCCAGGGTTCCCCTTCTGGACAGGATCAAATCTGAGTTAGGGTGGTTGGCGTCTTCAAATGGCCTCACCACATGCAAGAAGGTTCATGAGGGACTGGTACTGTGTAGTGTGATTTGAATAATAGCCATGGAGACCACTGCCCCCGTGACCCAATAACGAACAGGTGGACAAAAAGATGGATGGACTTGATTCTAGATACAATAGACCAAGAAGTATGGTCAAAAAGATATAACCTGAGACATGACTCTGCAAAGTCATCAATAGGTTAGGGGGTCCACGGTCCCAGATCCCAAGTTTGTTTGGGCCCCACAGATAAAAATTCTGATACTAATTCTAATCCTACGATTCATGGTTCAATTCCGTATTTCACCCTAACTCCTGTCTCTTATACACATCTTATTACAACTGCTGAGCTGAAGGTGTGACGGACACGCGAAGCTCTGCCCGTGTGTGTGTGTGTGTGTGTGTGTGTGTGTGTGTGTGTGTGTGTGTGTAGACCTATCTAGTGTAACCATTGAAGGGAGAGATGAAAGACTGACTGGATCTTTCACACGCACTGTGAGTCATTTGCACTGTTTCAGTCACTTTTGTACTCGTTCTATTGTCTCCACATTTGACCAGATGTTGACGACACACATTTTTGCTTCTTTTGAATGATTTTAAGTTATTTTAAAATAAAAATGGACTTGAGGCTAAACGGCCTTCACTGTTCTTCCCAGCTTCCTGTCTCCTGTAATTGTAATTGACTGCAGAGGAGACGAGTCCAAGTCAGAGAGAGGGATTAAACACTAACTTCCTCGCGCTCAGGCCGCCGCTCTACTGTTGAGATGTGTATAAGAGACAGTTATCACTTGGGGTTTACCTCTGATGTCATGAGACGAGAACAACATCTGCTTCACTTTTTTTTTCCTTTCCTAAAAAAAGCAGAAATTCCACTGCAAAGAAATTCCTCATTCTACTATCATTGGTCTCAGAAACTAACATCAAACAACAAAAAAAAGCTCTTAATTTGAAATAAATTCACATTATGACTGGTGATGCACCAAAATTAAAGTTCTTATCTATGTAAAACGGAGGAAACCAAGGCTGAAAACCCAAACACTGAAAAATATGGCAATTATTAGTACCACTGGATCTTCAGTGGACAAAAACACAAAACTTTCTTGGGACAAAGTTTTTTCTATTGTTTTAAAAATCACAAAACAATGTACTTCTTCTTCTTTTGGCTTGTCCCTTTTCAGGGGTTGCCACAGAAAGTCAACAGTTTCCATCTCACCCTGTCCTCTGTATCCTTAACTCTAACTCCAACTTCCCTACATGTCCTCCCTTACTATAAATCCCCTCTTCGGCCTTCCTTTATGTCTTCTACCAGGTAGCTCCATCTCTTAGATAATTCTTCTCCCAATATAACCACTGTCCCTCCTCTGAACATGTCCAAAACATCTCAAACTGGCTTCTCTAGCTTTTTCTCTAAACCTTCCTGTCTGTGTTGTCCCCTAAAAGTCAATATCCCTGGTACATTATCATACCAGTGAATTTTAGTTGTCATTCTTAAAAAGTTTACAAACTGTAATATTCTACCTATTCCTAGTGTCTCTAATCCATCCATCATGTCTGGTCTCACCACTGTCCTGTAAACCTGTCCCTTCACCTTAGCTGACTCTCTTCTATCACAGATCACTCCAGAGACCTTTCTCCAGTTGTTCCATCCTGACTGTACTTTATTCTTCTCCTCTCTTCCACAGTCCTAAGTATCTAAACTCCTCCACCTTCTCCTCCTCTGCTCCTTGTAACCTCACCATTCCAATGTTCTCCCTTGCATTCACACAAGTACTCTGTCTTGCTTCGACTGACCTTCAATCCTCTTCTCTCTAGTGCAAACCCCCACCTCTCTAGGTTCTGCCCTTGTTTAAAATTGTCTTGATATTCAACTAATGCGGTTAACACATATTGTTTTCATTTCTTTTACCCAAATTGCTGGAATACTGAGACCTGGATGAATTAATTCCTTTGTGGAATTCCATAAACTGGGGCATAGATCATTTTCATCATTTGATTTGTTGTTCACCTTGTGATTCATCACCATGATTGCGATAACAGAAATTCCATGTACTGTGAGCCTCCACATCAGCGGGAGACACGCGTACACGCGGCATCAGAGCGGAACAGAATGCTGTGACAAAAATAATCACTGCAGCTTCAGTAGAATTTTCTGGAGCCAAACTATCTCCGCACCATCTGTAACCTTGGACTTCAACGGGAACCAAAAACAGCCCGGATAAAAAGTGTCTGCAACATGGTGGGAAGTGCACACTGTATTTAGCATGTTCGAATTCTTTGGAAGATTTTGACCTTTTCAGAACCCGTTGTACATTCACTGTTTTATCCCGATTTATCCGATTTCTAAAAGAAGCTGACCGGTGGTTAGCCTTAACCTTTAGTTAGTAAAAAAGAACTTCATCTGTAAATCTTAAATAGTTTGTCATTAAAAAAAAGTAGATTTATAGAGGAAATGCCTAATCTTGAATAATTGGGCAAATACTAGGCTTATTCTGGCCAATCACATTTTGGTAATGATAATCACCAGTTGGCGGCAGCCGCAGTACCACTTGTTGTGCGTGTCAACAGTATTCCTTTCCCAGCCTGACGCTTACGAGTGGCACAGCTGCTATGTATAGTACAGCTCTATTTTCAGACCATGCAGACAGGACGCAATGGAACTCTCTCAAATCTTTACTTTTGTGCCGGCTACTGGAGAAAAAACCTGAGTCTGAAAAGTGATTTTAAGGAAGTGTGAACACATCAAGGAGGTCATGGAATTGCTCCAAGGCTCGAATGCCAATCAGGACATTCAAGCCAGGAATGCGTTCCACGACTGTGGGCACCAAACAGGCTCGGTGAGAGTGAAGGTGGAGGCGAGTTGTTTCACGGTGGAGCGCGCCATGTTGGCCAAGTGCAGTGATTACTTCTTGGCGCTTTTTCAATCTGGAATGAAGGAAAGTGACCAGGAAGAACTTCATCTGAAAGGAGGACTTCATGCTCGCGGGTTTTTGATCGCACTGTCCGTGTGCAGAGGGGAGACTCCAACCATTACTGACCCAGAGGAGCTAACCGATGCTGTGGAGTGTGCCGCCTTCCTCCAGGTGCCGAGCCTGGTCCAATACCTTTGCGACATTATCGATTCGGAAAACTGCCTCTTGCTTTACCACACAGCCTCCATATTTGGAGTTCACCAGCTGTTCCACAACGCCGCGCTTTTCCTCTGTGATTCTTTTGACGATTTAAAGGATGCAGCCGAGAGCACAATATCGGAAGAGCTGATCGAATACTCAAAATCACTGTCTCCCAACTCCTATATTGCGCTGGGCACGCACTCTCCATCCATGGAGCTGCTGCAAGACTCCTTCCGATTCGTTTGCTACCTTGATGAGAAAGCCGGGGAATGGAAGCACTTAACGGACCTTCCAACTTTCTGCAGCACCTCACGGGCCGGAGTGGCGGTGCTTGACAATCAACTGTACATTGTGGGCGGAGTTCTTGGTTATGCCAAGGACACAGTGGACTGCAGCTATCGCTACAACCCTGAAACAGGGGTTTGGACCATTCTTCCTGGACCGCAACAGCCGAGACACAACTTCACTCTAATTGGACACATGGGTACACTGTACGCTATCGGGGGTGAGTATAACAACCGGACTATTTCTTCGGCTGAAGGTTACGACACAGAGAAGGGGGAATGGACATTTATACATCATGCTCCGAGGCCGGTGTCGTCAGCAGCGTGTGCTGTTGCAAGAAGGAGGTTGTTTGTTTGTTTCTGGAAACCACCGGACACTACAGATATCTACGAGTACGTGCCCAATGAAGACGTATGGAAGCTAATAACCTCAATGATCAAGAGCCAAAGCTACGGCCACTGTATGGTGGCCCACAGGGACAGTTTGTATGTGATGCGCAACGGGCCGTGTGATGACTTCCTGCGCTGCCTGATAGACTGCTACAACATTACGACTGGCCAGTGGACAGCTCTAAATGGACACTACATAAATAGCAAAGGGTCACTGTTCACGGCCATGGTGAGGGGGGACTCGGTGTTCACAGTCAAACACATGTTAACTCTTGAATACACTATCAGCATAGATGGATGGAAGCCCCGCAGGCAGATGAAGGGATTTCCAAAGAGCGGCTCGCTGTGGACGTGTTTACTCAGGCTTCCCAAGACGGGACCAGTTCGACCACAGCTGGATTCAGAGGGGAAGGAAGAAGAAGAAATTACTTTGCCAGACACATCTGAGGGATTTGTGGAAGCCATCCCACAACTGTGAAATTACAGCACAACTAAAAAACGGCATGCTGTTTTTGAGGTTTTCCAAACTGAGGACACAAGAGCAAAAAAAAAAAAAAATGTCGAGGAATGCAGGATGATCCAAGTGTCCTTCTTTGAATCGTGAGTCACTTTCTCATGTAGCCACACTTGCGCACACACACGCACATGTGCTGACACTAAGCTTTTGTTCTGATTAGCCCCAGCTGCTACTGTAGTTTATTCTACAGGGGCCTGTGGAGCATGTGCGCCTGTGCACGCACAGTTCAAAGGAGCTCACTGGGGATGTAATAAACCTCCTGTTCTCTACCTGCTCCTGCTCGAATAGCGCTAGCCAAATCGGGAGGCTTACCAGTCAACACCAGCCCAGCTCTCTCCCACACTCCTTAATGCTCTTTTCCTTATGTTTGTTGTCAAAGTGACTGATCAAATACCTGTTTCTGTGAGAGAACACATATCATGTAGCTTCAGGCTTATGACTAGAGACCAAGAGGTTTTTTTTTTTTTTTTTTATTGAACCCTTAACCGTAGAACGATAAAGCCGTTGGAATTCTTCTGGCACTCTGTGATATCAAGCCATTATACTTTATTATGAATTCCTCAGCAAGGTAATGTTCTCAGGCTTATGAGACTTTAAATCATCTTCAAGGAATGGATATTGCACACCGGGTCTGATGGATTATATCTGTACCTGGCCTAAAATCTTGGAGCAGAAATCTCCTCTAAAGTCAATTTTTGTTAAGTTGAAACATACGTATTTTTTGGTGACTATTAAACTGCTATTTTTAAACACTATATCAGTGGGGGCCAACATGGGGCGCTAGAGCGACCTCAGAAAATTGGAGGGATGATGAGGAAAAAATAACCTAAAAAGGGTTTTATAAACATGTATAAACAACTATACCACTCAAGAACTGTCCTATGCTACTTGAACACACTTTGCTTGGGAGCAACAATCTGTGTAGACCTGGCAGTTTGATTCTGTTGTCAAGCGGCCCTGACCCTCAAGGTAGTTGTAGCTAGCTTGCATTAGTTTTTTTTTTTTTTTAAATAACTTTCTTATGCCGTACAAATGTAATAATGATGGAATATTGAATAAAATACTGCACAAAGTAATGGTGTAATTCATTTGTTGCACTGTTACTGAGGCCACCAAACTATCCAGTGAGTGTAATGTATATTAAAATCACTTTTGTTCATTAAATAATGGGGAATGTTGAAAATTAAATGACATAAGGAGATAAATATAAATGTAAGTCAATTTACTTACTGCACTTATTGTTCTGGGCGGCGGCAGGTCAGGGAGGTCCTTCTGTGGAACGGGACTGCTTTTTGCTGCCTTTGCATTGTTCTGAACATTTGAATGGTCATCTGTTGGTCAGACAGAAAAAAAAAGGAGACAACTATATGTTAATCTGTACAATGAACCTAACTGATATACATATGAGGGCAATGGTTGCATAGTGGTTAAAGAACCACACTTGGGTATGGGGGTTCCAGGATCAAATCCACGAGGTTGGCCCCACTTACTTTACTTACTTACTTTAAAAAAAAAAAAAAAACTTTAATAATTGACAGAAAATAAACAAGTAGTAGAGAGATATACAGTTTATGGGGCCATTTGAAAAACAAATAACATTCCAGTAAGGGCTGAGGGGGTGGGCCATGTCTCCCCCTGTCTTATCTCCTCATCTTGTCAGTTTAATTTGTGCTCGGGTTCAACTATCACAAAACCTTTCACCTACTTTCTGCCTGAGGACAATGGTGAACTCCAAAGCAGTACTCATGCAAAGTCACTTATAAATTCTTTACCATTAGATGCAAGATAGTGATAACAGCTACGTGCACTGAGTTATTTTTAAAGTGAACAACATGTGAACTAAAAGTATGTCTTGACCTCATTGAGAAACCTTTCTCCTCAATCTACGTCAAAGACAAACCAACGCTGCTCCTGCCAAAAGTGTATGCGTTAGGTCGAGTGCTCATTGAAACCACATTCTTCATCACTTTCCGAACTATACAGGTCATTTTCTCAGATGCTGCAGCACTCTGAGGAGACGGACAGGAAGTGGTCAATGAATGGAAAGGGCTGAGTGGGGGTGGTTGCTACAGAAAGAGTCGCAGGTCACATCTTATGCACATTAGTCAACCTGGTTGAGTGAAGTAAATGTCAGTATAAGGCTACGATAAAATCAATAAAATAAATAATATTCAAAAATCCATCATCAACACTCAATAAATCTTTAACGTGATCTACTTAATGGCAAAGTTACACACAAAAGACAGTGATATGGATTAGCATATGCAACATAACAACATCCATCTAATAAAGAAGTCATGGCAGCGGTGGGATTCGAACCCACGCCTCCAAAGAGACTGGAGCCTTAATCCAGCGCCTTAGACCGCTCGGCCACACTACCTCATAAAAGCCCTTTTGGATTTAATTTTTCATAAACAAGAAGTGATTCATTACCCACATCTTGCACTTGAGTAAAAATATTGTTATTAAGTCAGCCAAATATTTCTTTGAATATGAGTTAAAAAATGATGAAAAAACTACTCAAAAAATAATAAAATACACTACATAAAAAACTCAATACAGAGGAAATAATGTGATACCTACCACGTTCATTTCATGATAGGTTGATTTCTATTGTTAACAGTTAACACTTCTATATGTACGGCAGTTAGTCAATGACTGCAGGGTTCACCTCCTGGTTGGCTACTTCCAGTGGGCTTAGCACCTGCGTGATGCTGCACCAGGAGATACACCAAACTCTGATGTGGGGTAGAGTGGTGGACACTAATGCCCCTGCGTCCCAGTAACAGGTACATGGACGGAAATGTTGGGGCCAAAAGCTGCAAACTGGTTTAGAGACATTGAGGCTATAAAAAAAATTCCATAAAAAATAAGATTTTTGAGATCCAATGATCTGAGATCAAGCATTGTCACTTCACGAAACACAATCATGGAGTTAGAGCCTCTCTCTAACAAAATAAAAGATTGATTTGATGTATAATATACTGATCTACTCCTTTATTTCCTAAGGGATACTCACAGATACTCACAAAAATAAAGTTCTATCTATCGAGAACTTCATAGCTGAAGCTCTATCCTGGAGTAAATCATTTGACTTTGCTGTGCGTAAGAGTTTATGATGTGTTGGTGATCCGGGACAGTGATCTGATCGTGTCTTCCATAATGGCACAGGGTCGACGACAGAGGCCGGTAAAGTCATTCAGTGCCTTTGCTACTGAACAAAGGTACGTTAATTATTCTGTTTACATCCTTATACACGTTTCGCTTCCTTTTGTGATTGTGGCCTTTACCCTGGCTTCACTTCCCGCCCTTACCCTGGCCAGTTTCACATATATAGAGCCAGTAATTTACCCTCCTTCCTCTTCACTTTTGTGTTTAAGTCATTTATCTTGGTGGAAAATGTTCGAACCTTTACTGACGAGGCAAGTTAACAAAACTTAACTCAAATTTCTTTACATCACTGAGTTGCAAAAATCCACTTTTTCTAGATATGTTGTTGGACTTATGTATGTATGTTTATGACATTTACTTCTGCTTCCTAGTTTAAACTAGGAGAATCGGGGCCGTGTGAGACCATAATTGAAGTAATATAATTGAAACTACTGCTTCAATACTGCATTACTCCAATACCACGAGGTAAGACAGGGTACTGGGAAAAACA
>JAFBJS010005588.1:522912-540767 GCA_016785265.1 Paraplagusia blochii
GAACCCACTGGAAGTTATGTGGAGCGCGAAGCTGTTATGCTCAGAGCACCTCAGTTGCAACCTGGCAGCTGGTGGATTAAAACCTGAAGGTTTCACTTTCTTCATCCACTGATCCAAATAAAATGCTGGGTTCAAACTAGGTAAACATTACACTGAGTCATAAGGACAGCAAAGAACAACTGTGTCAGTAAAAGGAGTGTAGATGATGATAACCCAGCTGTTGAAAAAAAAAGTTGCTTGATTCCTGAAATCCTCAGTTCATCAGTTCTACTGGGAAAAACATCACACCGAAAAAAAAAAAAGGCAGATCAAACATGTTTCACCACTGATGGAATTTTAGAATCTTAATGGAGAAATAGTAATATGACACCAAACTAACTCTAATCCTGTTTCTTAAAAGACCAGGTTTAAAGGGGGACTCCCCCACAACAAGAGGTCCATTGTACTGACAGATGGGTCCATTATTGACACCCACTGTTACCGAGACAGGCATTCATCAAACATTAGTCAGACAACTCCTTGCCTGCACAGATGAAGCTCTGTGTGATTGCCGTCTTTGAAGATCACACGTTGAACAATGGAACATACTGTAGAAGCCCTAAGATGTTGTTATAAACTTTCTCAGAGTTAAGCAATTTCTTGTTTGATTTTGAACCTTTTTTGAGCCAAGGCGCAATATTTTTTTTTTTTTGGAAAATGTTGAGGCACAGCACCAGCTAAAAAATTTCAAGTTTAAAATTTTTTAGCCTATATACCAACATATAGCCATTCTAATTACAGTTTTATCAAGTATCAACATGTTATTTTACAATCTCATTTTTTTTCACTTAGTGCAAAACCTGTTTACTCATTGCAAGATTAGTCAATTTCCAACACCTTGGGCCAACTTAAGCAATGGTGGTTCAGTGGTAAAATTCTCGCCTGCCATGCGGGAGGCCTGCGTTCGATTCCTGGCCAACATAAACATAATGTCCCAAAGGATACTCCTGTGGCAAAGTCTTATCTATCTGTTCTGCAGCACAGTGGTTGAAAAATACTGATTTAGATGATGCTCTCATCCTTAATGGAAGAAGGGATGTGAAGACAAACATGGAAATATGTTGGATCAAGAAAAATAGTAAAGTAAAGGGCGACAGAAAGACAGTGTAAAAGTTTAGCTTTTCACAAACTTTTTTTTCTGGAGACCCACATTTTAAGAGTCACATATCCAAAAAAAATGATTTCAAGGGCAACTGGACATAGAAGGTTCCTTGACAACATTTCACATTATTCAGCACTGAAGAAGCCTCTTGGATGAGAGGTGAATTGTCTTCAAGAAACCTACTATGTCCAGTTGCCCTTGAAGAAACTATATAACATGGGTGCGAATCTACACACAAAAGTCGCAAATCTACGCAACCAAGACATTGTCATTTTTTTTAATTACTGTGGACTCTCGGGAAACATGATGCGAGACAAAAAACAAACAAAAAAAAATTTGCGACCCACCTGACAATAACAACCAAGTCTTTGACAAACAAAGGACGAGTTCATGCTTCTGTGCTCAATTTTAAGGTAGTGAGATATAGGTTTGTCCTGGACAGTCTTCAAAATGTGAAGATATCTATTAATCAAACATGTTACAGACATTTTGGCTTAAATCCCTCTCTCTTTTTCCAGCAGGCCACCATGTTTCACATAGACAAGTAAATCCTTGTGTTGCTCTTGGTGCAGCTGGTTACCGTAACCCGTAAACAGCTAAGGGCTCTATTCCTCTCTTATTTGATTTGATGAAGAATTTCAGCTGACTAGCACTGTACCCTAAGAGGAAATCAAACAAAACTTCAACCCTGGGTGATACTCCAGAGAAGGCTCCCTCTTTGAAATAGACACCGTGAGGTTGGAATCAAACAGCAGCAGCAGAGAGAAGCAATGTTTTGCCTGCACAGTGAAACCAGATTTTAGGGGGAACAGAGTAAAAACGTCTATTTATAAACTGTTTCTCAAAGGAAGTGAGCGTCCCCGGGGGAATCAATGTAGCTTCGGAAAAATGATACAGCTTGGAGCCCGGAGAGGAAGTATGCAGAGACAAGTCCAGGAGCTGATCATGGAAGAACAGTGTCTGTGACCATGTGTGTGTGGGCAAGGATGGGAAAAAAATGGGTCACAACCTCCCCCACAGAAAACACTTGTGGATATTTCTGTTGATCTAGCAACTAGAGTGCATGAGTATTGATGGTTCCATTTTAATAGAGTTGATATAGACATGTACCATGTTGTAGTTTAGAAAAACTAAATTTAAATGCATTTTGCTTCCTCTTGACAAACCAAAATAGTTCTCATATTCACAAACATTTCTTTTTCAACCCACCCCCATTCTAAAATTATTATTTCCTGCTCTAAGATTTCACTTCCATTGTGGAGAAATCTGTGCAACAAGAGCAGGTATATGCGATATTCATTCTCAGGTGATTTAACTACTGCTAAGGAAACTGCAGGAAACAGGAAGGGAATTCAATAAAAAACAAAGCTTTTATTTTGGTATAAGGCCAAATGTGATTGTAAAGTATTTCTATCCAGTCAAATATTTAGAGTTTGACATGATTCTGAATTACGTATTTCAGTATGGGCAGCAATGGTGACCTAACAGTTAAGGAAGCAGTCTTGGATCTGCAAGGTTTCAGGTTCAAATCCACCAGCGGCCAGGTTGCCACTGATGTGCTCTGAGCATAACACCGTCCCGATGATGCAGATGATGTTGAATAAACTGAATATATGAATATATCAGTATGTGATCAGTATCTTCTACAGCAGTGGTTCCCAACCTCTGGGCCGGGGAATGGTACCGCTCCATAGGTGAATTGGTGCCAGGCCGCAGAGAAATAATATTTCCTCATGGGCCCATCTGGCTATTACTTCCATTTGATCCATACCCATATCAACAGAAGTACTGAACAATAGCTTGGCTAGGATTCCATCATTAATAATGCAAATATATTTAATAAGGAAATATTTAGTGAATAGAACAACAATATACTCAAAATGACGCAGAGTCATTGATACAAGATTCAAATTTCTTAATTTCTTATAGGAGAAAATTATAGGTTGTGTGCACTTCAGAAATTTTTGTTGTCCCCATGCGCAGTTAATTTGGGTAGGAAGATTTTATAGGTAGGAGAATATTTCAGAACACCGGAAATTACATTTTCCATGAAAATAGTGTGAGGCCGTACTATTTAAATTTAGTCAGTAGCGCAAATAGTTGGGGAGCACTATTCTACAGTTGTCAGACTGGTCCATGTTGTAGTTGTTCACATCCTCCAGACATCATTAATCACAATCAGCTGCCAACATAATAAATATTTCATTGAAACAAACCCTAAAAAGTGATTTTATTGCATTGTAAAAGGTGCTTCGTTTAAAGATGTCAGCAGAAACTGATAACCACAATCGGTGACAGAAATGTAACGTCCATATGATAAATCTGCAGCAGACGGAGAATAGTGCACTAAAAATGTTGACTTTAATGACCACAAAGTGGATAACACATCCCAAATGTATTGGTAATGGACGTCCGTGAGTGTATAAATAAGGCTGAATAATTACAGGCTGGACTGCTGGGATGATTTTTCTAGAAATGGCCAGTTAAGGCGTGGGAACAAAGGGCTTGATGATATGTTTTGTCAAATCATTATCCTGAAGACAGACATATTGATTGGACTTCTTTGCGCAAGCATTCCGCTGACCATCGGTGTAGCCATTGTTTACTACTGTAAACCTCAACCCTATTGTGACATTGACAGCAAAAAAATAAAAAAAAAAACAAAAGAAGTTAAGAAAAAGTTATGGTTTTTTTTCACTTTTTACTGGAAACGTTGTTGGCATGGCAGTTAAAAAATGGGATTCATATAATTTTTTTTGTTTATAAAAACACTTTCTAGGATTACCTGAGAGAGTGAGAAAATGTTCCAGTGAGTTATTCATGGGAATAGAATTTTCTTTTCTTTCTAAATCAAGTTAAGCCTTAACGCTTCAAACAACTATTTCCATCTGTTTATTTATTTTTTGTAAAATTCGGAAAAAGGGTTTTTGAAGCAAGATGAAAACCTTTTTTACTTTCTTTTCCAAGAAAAAAAAATATTGTAGATTAGAGTGTAAAATAATGTGGAATATTCTTTTAAAAAATTCAAATCTACTTTTCCACTGCAAAAAGTAGTGGAAAAGAGAAAAATTATCAAATTTTCTTCTTCTTTCAGCTTGTCCCCTTTTCAGGGGTTGCCACAGTGAGTCAACAATTTCTATCTCCCCCTGTCCTCTGTCTAAGTCCAACTACCTCAATCTCTAGGATCATTCTTCTACCAATATCTCTCCTCTGAACATGTCCAAACCATCTCAATCTGTCTTCTCTAGCTTTTTCTCCAAACCTTCCTGTCTGTGTTGTCCCCCTAATCACCTCATTCCTGATCTTGTCCATCCTTGTCCTAAAGAGAATCTCAGGATCTTTAACTCCTCCACCTCCAGCTCTGTCTCCTGTCTTATACCTATTTTCAGTGTCTCTAATCCATCCATCATGGCTGGTCTCACAACTGTCCTGTAAACCTTTCCCTTCACCTTCGCTGACTCTCTTCTATCACTTATCTCTCCTGATACTTTTCTCCAGTTGTGACATCCTGTCCGTACTCTATTATTACAATATATTACAAATATTGTCTCCACAACCACCACCCAAATCACACTGCACCATACCAGCCCCTAATGAACCTACCTGCAGGTGGTCAGCCCATTGGAGGGCACCATCTACCCTAACTGGGATTGGATCTTGCCCTGTCTGTGAAGCCAAAGTGCCTCTGCTCACAGTCTACAGACTTCTGTGCTTGTCAATGCAGTAGAATTCCATTGTTGCAGTGAATATTTTCCAGACTGTAATGCACCTTCAGGGAACAACGCTCTCCAGGCTTATTTTATTTTACATTCTATAAGGAAAAATGTTCTTTGTTGTTGCGCCCAGGAGTACCTTAGGAAAGAATATATGTCCTGGGTTTGTCTGTAGGACTTCTTACTCTCTCGAAGCATTTGGTTTTGATTGAAACCCATACCGTTGGAGGCTTTGTAGGACTGGAGGAGATCAGACAGCAGGCCTTTCTGGGCGGTTGCACTTCCAGTCAGTGTTTCCCGGTCCAGAATGAGCAGGAAACGGTGAAGCTCCATCAGGATCTGGTCCAGCACTGGAAGCACAGACAGACAGAGTCTCAGACGTGAAATGAAAAACTGCCAGATGCACTTTCATTATAAATGTATTTTGGCGTTAGATTTTAAAACTCCAGCTTAAGGCCAAGGTTTTTTGAAAAAGAGCACCCATGGGTGACAAAAACACCTCAGAAAGTTCAAGGCAGAGTTACTCGGCATATTGCACAAAGATTTATGTCCAGGACAGAGAGTTCAACTCAGGGACATGTCTTTTATTATTGCCTTCAGCTGCTTGTCTGCAAGTGAGTTCCTCTCCACTGTTTGGGTTTTGTGTTTTGGGCCCAACACAGTCTGCCAATATTCAACACGGGAGAAACCCTTCAGAGGTTTTCTGGTGGCGACTGCCGATAAACACTGAGACTTGATGTCACTTTCTTGTGCGTCTCTCGCATCTACATTTTACAGCCGTACATCTTTGTGGGGTTGTTGTGGTAGTTGGATGAGCTTAGTGAAAGTTCAAGTCTGGAAGGAGGAGCCTGGGTCTGAGTCGGTGAGGCCAGAGCTTCTGGGCGCATCCCACACACATCCTTCAGGGGTCAGTGAATTGCACACGGCCCTCGGTGCTGTGTGGGGAGCTCTTTGTCTCCCGACGCTCCGTCTCTCATGGACTCATGAATAGGATCCAGGGCACAGTGGGGCTTGTGTGAGCACTTCAGCAGGAAGGGAGACAGAATTGAAAGACAGAGGTGGGGCGGGTATCAGCCTATATGTAATAGTTCCTTAAGGGCAATTTGACCTTTCCCTGGAGACTCAAAACCGTAATATGGACAAAAAGGATAATTTGTGACTTGGAGACAAACAAAGATGGAAATGCATAAATATGATCACATCCAGGAGCGTTCACAAATTGTGCTACTGGCTGAAAATCAGTGGGTGTCTCACTGACGATGACATACAGTGACATTTTACAAGCTGTAGGTTGAGATTCTGGTATACAGTCCATGTTGAATGCTCATTGGAAGTGCATAATTACACCTATAGTAAAGAGTGTTAAGAAATAAACATAGGTACATTTGTTTGAACAAATATGTTTGAACAAATATAATGATAAGTTTAATTTCAGACCTGATATCTAACCATTTTTCATGGTTTCTTGAAAGTAACCAAAATCCCTTCAGTTCTTACATTAATAGCTATGGCATTGTACTGACACATACAGTGCTTTAGGAATTCCATATCTTCCTGTTAATTGCATATTTCAGGTAATATAGCTTTAGCGAAACCTCATTTTAATGCCAATGTTCAGCTTAACCTCTTTAAAACAATTTTCAAAGATTATCAAAAAATCAGTCTAAGTATTCTGTTTAATTGTAACTTTTGAGACATTTAGGGCTGTACTTGAAAAATAAATAAATACGAAAACACAGGGATAAAATAAAATGCAATAAATTCAAATTCAAATACCTTAGCAGCAAATAGTCTGGAGGGAGGGAGACGTTAATACAAATAAAACAAAATACATGGCTATAAAACTATAGTACTATAATACTTTCCATTCTTTAGATCCAGCCAGTTTATGTGATATTTTTCGAAGTTCTTTGTTTAAGAAGATTGTCTATTAAAAGAAAGTCAGTCCAAGTGAATATGACCAATTTAAAGTAATAGGACGGAACACTTCTGTTCCAACCATGCATTAAAAGAAAAGACTTTCAAGGTCCACCGATCTGGAATAATAAACAACAAAACTTTTATTCTATGTTGTTATTTTGTAACTTTCAACTCCTCTTTATTTCTCTGTTTTCCTTGTATTGGCTCGTGTTGGTTTTGGAGTAGAGCGTTCCACGTTTATTTTCAAACCGCTACACTAATTACTTTTACTACCATTAAAATACATTTATCCTTGCCCTTTGGTTAAATACAAGACACACAGACAAGACAGCATGTTTCAGCCCTGACCACAAAAAAATCCATCTGTTAAAAAGCTCACTTTGCTGAGGGATAAAAATCAGCGTTAGAAAAGTATTCCTTCACAGGTCGTTAAAATCTTTTCTGAGGATAATCGATCACTATCCATGTCACAGTTGTCAGTGAACTTGATTTAGCTGCTCTAAAGCCTTGAGTTATAACCAATCTGTGTTTTTTTAAGATTTTTAACCTTAACATTCTCACTAGGGCTGGGTTAAAAAAAAAAAAAAAACGATTAATCGATTTGAATCGATTTTTTTTGTTAATAGGACAATATCGATTCATAAATCCAAAAATCGATCTTTTTTTTCCTTCTTTTCCCAACAACTTTACATGAGCTCATGCACCACAGGTGATTACGTATTTACGTGGTTACGTGCGAGTTAACACACTCGCACAAAAAACAAATGTTAAAACAACATGGCACTAAAATCTAAAATCTAAAACTAGAGTCTGCCTTGTAATTTTGGGTCGAGTCATGTTAAATAAAAAATGCATGATGTATTAATATGACTGCCTTGAGTAAATTTGTGATGGAAATAAATGTAAAAAAATAAATTTTTTATTAGCAAATGGATTAAGTTTCAATTTCAGCTTTGATTCTTCTGAGAATAACGTTGATACTGAACTATAATTGATATGACAAAAACTGAATCGAAAACCGAAGCGAATCGTGAATTGAATCGAATCGAATCGATTTAGAAAATTTGAATCAATACCCAGCCCTAATTCTCACACATTACGTATCATCTACAGAACAAGGGATTTGAACATGTTAACCTTGACTCACATTGATGGTCATATTTCCAAAGCAAACTACAGTCACTTCCACTGACTCTTACTAATGATGAGTCAACCAAAAAAGAAAAGAATGGATAGGATAAAAAATACAATAGAAACTTCAAAAAATTCTAAAATTGACTTCCCTTACTCAACTGATGCTTGTCTAGCTGCTAATGTGTGTTTTATTCTGAAATTAAACATTTTTTTCCAGCTTTGCCCTCCCTGTGTGTGCAGGGATTGACTCAGATGGCCTTTTGGATTGAGGGACCCTGGGAAAGCTAGTCAGCTGACAGGACAGGAAGGTCTGCTGCGGACGGTCTCTGTGGGCTACGGCTTGGCCAAATGCCCAGCGCACATCCAGTGAGTGACCACAGCCTCCGCAGCATAAACAAATCTCCAATGTAGTATGGACCAAGGAGAATCTGAGACACCCACAGACAGACGGATTACTACACAGTTTCCTAAGTATGGGGGTGGTAATTAAAACATGTGTTTAAGATAGACTTGGACCAGGCTTCAAAATCATTTATATAATAGATTTAGCAAACTGTCATTTTTTTTACGTGAATTTATTCTTGAGGGCTGCTCTTGAACTGAAAGGTTTACTGGGATGGGTAATTTATAACATTCTTAATGTAGTCCTAGGCATTATTCACTTTGCGTTTTCACAAATCTTACTCCCTGGTGTTTTGTCACCAACCAACCTCTTTGGGGTTTTCCAAACCAGTAGAAACTTCTGACCACTACACTAAGCCCTGGGCCTGACACAGGACTCTGCCTGTATATCTTTGGCTCAACTCCCCTAGCACCCTAGTGTCTGATCTGGACCCTGGACTTCGTCTTATGGAGTGAGATTGAACTTGATTGGACTTGGATGAATTGACTTTATAGTGCCCTTCTTTTATTTGTAGACTTTAGGAATTTAGTTTCTACTTGCTACTGTTTAGTTGGCCCACCTGTCCGTCCTGGGTGAGGATCCCCTCCACTGTCGATCACCCTGAGGTTTCTTCCTTTTTTCCCTTTCTGGGTTTTTGGGAGTTGTTCCTCAGTCGGTGTGAGGGTCTATAAGGGCAGGGGCTATCTCTATAGATTCTTTTTTATTCTTGTTTTTATGCAGGCTTGTTTGTAAAGTGCCTTGAGATAAGAGTTGTTATGATCTGGCACTATAAACTAATAAAAGTTGAAGTTGAAGTTGAAGTTAAGCCATTTTGCAAGTCAGATCTAAAACACAAGTGCCAATGTCATGCTTTTATTTTTGTCATGCCATTTTATTTTTTTTGTTCATATTCCTTTCCCATAATATTAATTCATTCAATCATCTTCATCTGCTTATCTGTTTCCGGGTCACACGAGCAGCCAGCATCACCCAAATCACACTGCTCCACACTGTGACCTTCCTGTGCGTGGTCTGTCCACTGGAAGTTATGTGGGTTGGGACGATGCTACGATCAGAGCACTTTAGTGGCAACCTGGCAGCGGGTGGATTAGAACCTAAAGCCTTGTGGACTCAAGTCTGTTTTAACATGAAATTATACAATATTAGCTGGGCCACATTGGGCCTATGGGCTGCCTTTTGTGCACACTAGTATATTTTAATACAAACTCTTATAAAAGGTCAGTAGGCTAAGTGTGGAAGAGCTCATGTCAAAGTAGGGCTGTGCTCAGATTCCTGAATTCAAATCCCTTTAAAAAAAAAATAGAATTTATTTTATGACGCAACTAGAGACTGGACATGACGGCGTCTGACCATTCTCCTTGTTAAACTGAAACAAATCTCTTGCAGGACAAAGAGTCTTTTCAAGAGCCTGGCAGGACTCCTAGCAGCTACAGGGCCAGAGCTTCTCCATCATCACTAACAGACAACATCTCAGAGAGGGGACGAGCCCGAGTTCTTCTTCTTATCACATTAACGATGAAGCATGGCCTTTCGTTCCAGTCAGATTGATTGAAAGTTAATGGGATGACTAGTGCGTTTCCTCTGTTTGGGGACATAAGTCTGAGGAAAGTGTACAGAAATTAGATTAAAAATAAACAGGTTTGACGAAACAGGTTTGCTTTTTTAAAGGTAGTAAAAATTGAATACCTTGCTCACATGTATTTTTTGTTTGAGTAATTTAGGTCACTGTAAAAAGATTTCTAATACCATTAGACATCAAAGATCTCTCATTCATGCCTTTTGTAACTTGTTGAAGAAAAAAATCCTTGTGAAAATTAGTTTCGAAATGCTGGTGATCAAGAGAGAAAGTCCGTAAGATTAAACAATGGTGGTCATTCACCCAGTGACCCTGTTACAGGATGTCAGTTTCATCTGAGTTAAGCAGGAAAGAGGAGGAGATGATGGTTTCACTCCGGGACACAGCTGACTGTATGCGTCTAGGAGTCTGCCTGTCTGCAACCTCCACTGTTGAGTGATGGTTTCTCCAAGATGACGTTGAGGGCTTCTTCTACTGCTTCTCAAAACACCCACCTACAGGTGTACATTCTAATCTTTAAAAGGTCTGAACCTTGGTCCCTAAAATGCAAATGGACAGGTTTTGCATGAGACATTTGGTTTTTTTTTTACACAAAATAGAAAAATAATTTTAATTGTTTGTCTCTTGAACCTTGTCTGCCTGGTGATATTGGTCCTATGTTTTAACCTGTAAACTACAGCTATTTGACACTAAAATATATTGTAATTTTAAAAAATCACTGTTGAGTTACATTAGGCCAAAAAAAAAAAAAAACTGACCGAGCAAGAACAATTTTATTACAAATGTCCCCCTAAAATTTGAGTTTGTCATAATTCTTTACTTCAATACATCCAAGCTTATGTATAAAGCACTGTTTAAAAGCAATAAGCTCACTGTATAAGATTAGCATAAAGGCTAAAATGCTAATATGCTTTTGGCATTTTCTACACTACTGACAGTAATATAATGATAAATATACTGTAATTTGGACAAGGTTGGCAAGCTGGACTAAAATGGCGACCAACAGTGGCACCACTTGCAAACAAAAAAGACAGGACAGATTGTTTGTCCAAATTGTTTTCCCGTAAGCTATACGTACCCAACATACGTCTGACACAAAGAATGTGGTCATTGTCAATAAAAGAAAATATTAAAATTGTGTGCTTTACTGTGTCCCTGCAAAGATGTGGAGAAAATAAGTCAAACTCTTGGTTTAATATCATTTAATAAATAAAAAAATAAAGAACTTTGTTATTTTTTGGTCTGCACTGGCTGGTTGCATGACCCACATTTGGCCACGAGCCTCCAGTTGATGACCACTGCAGTATGGGCCCTTTCAACAGACGCAGTCTCCCTACTCCTCTGTTGAGACAACACATGTGTCTCACAAGTGCTCCCGATTCTGATAATCAGAACCCTGAGAAAATATACTGCTACAATATATCCGGCGATAAAAAGTGAAACAGAAGTTGAATATTGTTTCAATGTGATGACGCAACGTGATGAAATTTAAGGCTGCTCCTTCCTGCTCATTCTGAAGCTGCTGGTTTTGGTCTGTTTTGGACACTTCCTTTCAATGAATCACAGTCATATTTTGGGATGTGGTGCAGATGTCCAAAATAGTCACAGATGTGCTCATGCGCTTTTCCTCGCATCCACTCTAAAGAGAGCTCCAACACTTGTTCGGACAATCTGAGCATTTATCCATATTTATTTTGATCACTAATCCACTCTATATGATATGCCACTTTTTTTCTTTTTGTTATCTCAATATTCTGGAATACCAGACGACCCTGTGTCTAATGTCTCCGCCTACAACGTGTGTGGGTTTTCTCCAGCTCCTTCAGTTTCCTCCCACAGTCCAAAAACACACATTGAGGTCAAGTTAATTGGAGAGTTTATTCTTCCTATAGGTGTGAGTTTAGAAATATGTGGTTGTTTATGTCGCGTTTCAAACAACGGTGACTTTCCATCATTCCATGTGTGCAAACAGTAGAATTGGCCTCAGTCTCTTCTTCCAATTTCTTTGAAGCGTGACAGAAATAGGTAAATTAAAAACATATGCATATCTGGCCATGTTGTAACATGAGGTCAGACAGTAGATGATGAAGAGTCTTGTTTGGATATAAATCCATACGTTTTAATGTCTACCAAAAAAAAAAAAAACACTGAGAAGAGAGCGTTATTTCGTTTGGAGAAAATGGCACGTCATAGAAAATATGCAGGCATTTAACAATGCACTCAGTCCTGCAATGAACCAAAACACTCCATTAGGTTTAAAATAAATAATAAAGGTAAACCAAACAATTATAACAACCTTACTTAAAGAAAACGTGGGACATGTCTATTTTATTCATTGTGATTTTACTTGGAGGACATATTTTAACATCTGTTGACTAAAAGCTTAAATTATGTTACTGTCCAGTAGAAGGAAATAATTTAATATACACATTCATTTAGCATCTGCTTTTCCATTACTGGGTGCTAGGGGCAGCAGTCTCCATAACTGCCACCTAAATCACACTGCTCCATACTGCGAGCCTTCCTGTGGGTGGTGAGCCCACTGGAAGTTATGTGGGTCAGGACAGTGCTATGGTCAGAGCACCTCAGTGGCAAACTGGCAGCTGGTGAACCCAAGTCTGCCTACTTAGCAGGTTATTAATATAACTGATAATCTCATTGACCTTAAATGTTTCCTGTTATTATTTACTCATTAACAACAATTTACGCATTCACTTTTGTTTTGTGTTTTTTTCCATTGGACACTTGACACTGAAAAAGAGACACTGAGTTTTCACTTTCACTTTCAGTCACCATTTTATGTTATTGAAAACTGTTGTTGTTGACCAGTGTCCGACAGATGTCTTCCATCTCATTTTATCTTATAATACAGAGACGCAATACAAATCTTTATCTTTTCCACTCTTAACATTCCACTCTATTAAAAATAGTGTGGACAGAATCACTTGATAATTCATTTTTTGTAATAATACTTTTCAATCTTGGCCAGGGAAGACAGATGGTTTGAGAGACGTGTAAAAGAAGACATATTCGTCAACCTGGAAAAACCATCCCTCAACAGAGGTGGTGGTTTGAGTCATAACCTCTCACCCACCTACAAAACCCTTTTGGGAACAATCTTAACAATAATTTCACTACTGTCCTTTGGAAAAGAAAAATCTATATTATTTCAATTTAAATTAGTTTTTTGAGTAAAGGAACCTCACCCATCTGTCATTTAGTAAATAAAGGAAGAATTAGGTGATGGGAACAGCCTCCACTCCACAATCACAACAACCCAAATCGCACTGCTCTACACTGTCATCCTCACTGTGGGTGGTGGAAGTTATGTGGGTCAGGACAGTGCAAGGATCAGAGCACCTCAGTGTCAACCTGGCAACTGGTGGATTAGAACCTGAAGCCTTGAGAACCTAAGTCTGCTTCCTTAACTGCAAGGCAACCACTGCTTAGGTAAGAGCAGCTATTGTGATTACCGAATTAAAAGTCTTCTACTTCCTCATTAT
Source organism: Paraplagusia blochii (assembly GCA_016785265.1). NCBI lineage: Eukaryota > Metazoa > Chordata > Actinopteri > Pleuronectiformes > Cynoglossidae > Paraplagusia > Paraplagusia blochii. The sequence goes on from JAFBJS010005588.1 coordinate 536,303, forward strand.
CACTAGTGTAACTCCATGCCTATTGGTATGAGTTTATGAATACATTTCACAGGATGAGTTTAAAGTTGTGACGTTAAAGAAAACCCGCAATGACCTTTTCCTGTCACCTGACTGAGTTACGTTTAACACCTACGTTCATCGCCTAGTGGGAAGTGGTGTCAAGAGCAGAATAGGAACAAGTGACCGATGTACCACAGCAGGTCTGAACAGCCAAGTGTTTTTTTTTACTCAGTCACAGATACAATTTTTTGCAGAACCGTGGCATATAAGACAAAAAATGTTTTTTGTCGGGAAACAATTAAATTCAAGAAAAGACGTCAGTTAAAATGTAAAGTAATGGTGTACAGTATATACTGCAGATATAAATACAGCTTTCGGTTTCAATTGGTTAGGATTAGGTTAATAAATATATATATAATTTAGATATTGTTTAAATATTTGTTAAAAACTACCAAAGGCCGCCATAAGAAGCAGTCATTGGCCGTGGTTAAAACAGTGTGACATGGTATGGGGTTCGTATGGAGCTTTTTGTTTGTCAGTTTGACACACACACCCAGGTCTGATCAGCATGTGGTGGACCAGCCTCCACCCACACAATGAACCCACGGTGAGAAACTGCACAACACACAACTGTGTTTTCCGTTGTCAACTCAGTCAAGCTGAAAGCGTAACACCGGACCACCACCCCCAAACTTTCTTCTTAGGAAAAATATCCATTCATGTACTGATTTACAGGAATTGGAATTGAAGCAGGTACTTGGTATCAGTTATTGGGAAAATCTAACATCTAGTCCTAGTAAGCATACAGAAGTATGCTTTATGGGTCAGTGTTTTTTTTTTCCATTTTTTCCATTTCAAATTCACATGTTTTCCTTGATTTTCATCATACTTTGTACTATACTATATGTACAAAGTTTCGCGTACATCATCATATTTAGAAATCAAGACTAGACCACGCAAAATCACTGGTCGTCTGTTAATTTACAAATGCTGTCAGAGGAGGAAGGCACCGGAAATTCAATGTTGAGACTAGACTACAAGACATCAGAAAATGTTCTGCTCTGAATCTGCTCAGGGACACCCCCCCCAAAAAAAGAAGGATCCACATCATCTGGTTGGTGCCGCTGGATGCCTAACTTGCAGCAGACAGTTGTCTGCCTGACTGCATCATGCTGAGCTCAGCTGTGGGGTGGGGAGCCTGAGGGGAGACTTTTATTCCGAGCTGTGTTTTGGTGTTATCGCTATAGAAACATGTTAAGTTGAGGACTTTAGAGACCTGTGAATGAACAGGACAGAAAGAGGGGAAGATATCTGAATCATTTATGATAAAATCATTGATAGAAAAAAGAAAATGTGCTTGACTTGTTTCACCAGAACTACAGCAAACACCTACAATTGCACTACCACTATATAATGATTAGGTAATGACAAATAAAACACTTGAACGATTCTTCTAAGAAGTAAACACATCTGGCTATTTTTACTGCTGCATAATGTGTTTTTTCCATTTTGCTGAACAGCCTGAACCTTAATTCAGTTTAGCTTATGTCAGTGAGGTCAGTGATGACATCATTGCCCAGCTCTCAGGATGGACTGTGGGAAAATCACTCTAAGAAGCTTGACATTTTCAATTTGTTTGGTTACGCTTGGTGCTGCATTGTTGTCTGCTGGTTCTAACACTGGCCGCTTATGGCAATAGTGGAGGCCTTTTTTCAGCAAGTGCGAAAGGAGGAACTAAACAATGAAACCAGTGACTGTTTCTCAACAAGGTTTGCTGTTTGAGCCTGCAATAAATGATTGATGGACTGTCTGTTGGTGAGAGCTGCAGAACTGTGCACAAACCAAACTGAAGTAAGAGAGAATTTGTAAAGCAAATGCGAATATATTGGGCAAAAATTCCAGTTGAAGTGTTTTTCTGTGTTTACTATAAAAATGAAACACCTCCCAAATTCAGTTATAGCACATGGTACATCAACATCAACTTTTTTCTTTATAGAAGTTTTTACTAAATTACAGATAAGTGAGGTTCCTTTATTCACAAAACTAACTAGCATTTAATTAATATTGATGTTCATACCAAAGGTGAGCAGTAAAAATATGGACTCTGTCCACACTATTTTTTAATACAGTGGATTGATAAAAATAATTAAAATTTGCCCTGCGTCTCATTGAATAAGATAAAATGAGATGCAATCTGTCGGACCCTGGTCAACAACAGCTTTCAATAACATAAAATGGTGACTCAAAGTGAAAGTGAAAACACACTGTTTCTTTGTTAAATGGAAGAGCACAAAACAAAAGTGAATGTTTAAATTGTTGGTAATAAGTAAATGACAGTAAAAAGTACAATGACATTATCAATTCATATTTATAGTCTGCTAAGTAAGTGGACTTGAGTCTATCACAGTTTTCTCATTCAATTCGGAATCGAATACTGAAGTAGTTAATTCGGGATTCGATCCCGTATTAACTGATCCGCATTGGATTCACTTTGCATTGACATTCAGTTTAATTTGGTATTCGCTGCGCATTTGATACCTGCTTTGCATTCACACACAATAAGGGAGCGAATGCGCATTAGTCTAACTATGTTCCAGTTTCAATTTGATTATGTGGTTATACAACGATATCTCGTTAATATGGGGTTTTATTCAACATGAATTCTGTCAACAAACTCACAAGCAATTTTGAGGAATAAATGGAGCAGGTTAAAGGAAGATCAAGGCGACATATGAAAGCGATGAGAAGGAGACACAAAGAACAAATGAAGAAGATAAGGAGAGAAAATATGAGGAAGTGTTTTTTAATCCTGTTCCTAATAATGCAGCAACATCTAGCGGTTGACAAGGAGATGAGCCGCTCCCGTAGCATTTTACGAGCTCGTTAAATTAATACGGGTGCTCACACACACGTGGGGAGCGACAACCGTTTTACTTTTTATTGCTTTACACCCGTAATAGTTAATTCGGTATCGAACCCCCCAGCTAGAGGTGGATTAGTTGATGCGCATTAGTGTGCGTTAGTTTGTAATGTGAATGCAAACGGGGAGTGAAACTGGTTTCACATCGCAGCGAATACCGAATTAAGTGCCAGTGTGAATACAGTATATAAGGTTTCAGGTTCTAATCCACCAGCTGCCAGGTTACCACTGAGGTGCTCTGATCATAGCACAGCCCACACCCACAGGAAGGCTGATAGTAGGGAGCAGTGTAATTTGGGTGGCAGTGGAGGAGACTGCTGCCACTTAGACCAGGTAACGGATAAACACAACGACTGCACTAATGAATGTAATGATGTTACAGCCTATATTGGTTCATTTAGAAATTTTACGTCTGCCATAAGGACCTGGAATTATGAAGATGAGCTTTTTAAGGAAACTCTGTGTCAAGGGTTTTACTCTGCATGGGTTATTTCTGCATAGATTTAGGGTTCAGCTGCCACATACAGTGGTTGATATCAAGTGGGTTGAATCAGTACCTGAACCCAACTACCCAAACAGTAACAAATTACATTTACGTGTGTTGCGGCATATAGGTAATGTTCTTATTTGTTCTCTCCTGTAAGAACTAAGTTAATGTAGCCTGAATAATGGCTTGTGCCAAACAAAACATGGAGGTTAAGGATTGTCTAGCAGAGAGTAGTTGCGTTAGATATATTGGTAGAAGAATGCTACAGATGGAGCTACCAGGTAGGAGACGAAGAGGAAGGCAAAAGAGGAAATTTATGGATGCATTGAGGGAGGACATGGAGGTAGTTGGAGTTGGAGTTGAGGATACAGAGGACAGAGAACAGTGGGCAGCTTTGAGTGCTCAAGAATCTGTGAGTTGGGACAGTGCCACGGGTTAGTTAGTTGGTTGATTCAAACTAGGAACCCTCAGGACCCCAGTCCAGTTACGTAGCCACTAGGCCACCACTGCTCAACACCAAGAGTAGTTGAGTTAGCAAAAGAAGCCTGTTCTTTATTTTGACATGCAACGAGTAAATAACTTTGTTAGGCAATGCAATACATGCCTATACCAGTGTATAGTGCTACTGTGGTCACGACACCCACATCAGACATGTAAAAGCATGTGTGAGTCATAACTGTCTTCAAACTCTGGCCTGGTTTCCCAAAAACTGCATGGTTTTGAATCCAACTGGTCTCTAAAGAAATAAATTTTATTCCTGAATAATAGTTCAACTCCTGGTTGTTGAGCTTAGGATGGACGGGGATAAACCATCGGAATTGCAACTGGATTGTGAAGGTCTTCAATAATTGCACGAAATGTGACAATAAAGTGATACAATACTACTATGTAATTATGATAGTATTAAATTTGGATGGACACACCTTATTTTGTAGGCAGGATCCAAACAGCAGCCAGCGTCCACAGTTGTCATAGAGTATTTGCAACGGAATTATTGATTAATGATTAAAAAATAACTTGTTATTTTTTTTTAAATATTTTTTTACTTGTGTAAAATT